>BLKR01015371.1:0-78204 GCA_011170035.1 Teleogryllus occipitalis
CTACGACACCGTCAGAGACCACGACAACCTACACCATCGTGATGCCCCTGCGGGGGTTCTTTGAAGGAAAGGAAGGGTGTGACCAGCCGTTCGCGCTGAGCTACACCGACCCGAGGGCGATCTCCGTCGCACCATTGAGCGCGAGAACGCCAGCCGTTGTGTGAAATTCACATGTCATCTGTGATCCATTTTCCCGAGTTGTTCGAATATCTACCTGAATCATGCACATCTCTCACACGGCTGGAGACTGGGTACTTGTATTTCAATTTCTACGCGTATTGGATATACGTACTGCGGATTAACACAATTTTCCCTCCATAATTATTTCTATATCATAACGTTTTTATATAAATATTTCTCTGACTTCATTAACAATTTTGTTAACGTAAAGTCTACTGCGCTCTCATTAAGACTTAACTGTTAATAAACAGGTTTTTCTAATACGTGTCTGAAAGTAAAGTTCAATAATGAACGGTCCTGTGAACTGATAATTGCGTGGCGGAGCTGCCTGGAATGACGGGCGAGCAGGTGCGTGCAAAGTGAACGTCAGCTGATGCAATAACTGCCCCGTGCGTAGGCCGCTGTCCAATGCGTCAGGGAGAAAAATGGCGGTCGGCGCGCCAGTGACGAGTAAACAGCGGTACAACGCAGAGGCGCGGCGGCAGAGGACGGCGCTTCGTGAGCCCCGCCCGACAGTTTTGTCCCTGCGCCCTCGCTACTTCACGACCCCGACCCCGCCCGCGACCCCGGACGGGCACACGAGCCAAACACATACCCAGACGCCGACGCCGCCACCGGCGCAAACGTCAACATCGATATTATCGATTTTCTTTTTTTATTTTAGCAATTACTAAGTATCCTTCACCAATGCTGGACCGGGAGAGGTAGCTCAGTGCATCAACTGATGTCACTGCAGCGCCTCTGACCGGGAGGTCCTTGGTTCGAGTCCTGATGGCGGCAGGATTTTCGACACTAGCTTTTCAGCTAGGTTGAATTCAGTCGCTGTCTGGAGGAGAATTCTAGCGGCCGGCTGATCTGATAGGTAGTTTTCCGTGGTTTCTCCGATCAACACCAGTCGAATGCCGGAGCAGTACCCGACTAAACGGGCCACGGACCGCGCGCGATCTGTCCTTCCTCTTCCGTGTCCTATCCTCTCCCCTTACACACACACTTACACTAACATGCACTACACTACCACATATTCCGGGAGACCGGTCGGGAGTTTAGAGCTTGTCCCAGCTGGGGCAGTGCTCCGCTGGTGGGAGAGTCCTGTTTAGGGGGAAACCCCACTAGCCGACGGTAGGTCGGTGCCGGATCTCGCCATCCAGCGGGGGAAGATCACCACCATCTCCCGAGAAATAACATGCACTACACTAACGGGACTAATGACCGAAGCAGTTGACGCGCCCGGAAACACGAAAAAATCAATCAATCAATCATTTACCACTGCTGGAGCATTTCTCAGCACATTCAATTTATACATCATATTATTTACAAAATATTTCTGAACAATTAGACTAATGAAATAGAATACAATAATTCTTCCGTGATGACTTTCATTAATATACAACACAACACAGATGAAACAAGAAGTTGAAGTCACGATGAAGACAGAACTGAATAACTAAATAATAAAATAATTGAAAAAATGATAACTGAACAAAATAATAAATAAAAGAATTACTGGATAAAATATTAAACAGTATTAAATAAGTTTACAAATATAATTTATAAAAAGTTTCTTCGTGATAAGATTTTTTGACAATATTCTTGAAAATTTAGGAAGCAATATTATCGATATCGATTAATGTCGGTATCTACAGACATATAGATATTGCTACTGACACCAACTATGATGCGATGACTTGGGTGAGCTGCTCCAGCGCATTTAATTTTGCTCGTTCTGCGCAGCATCAGATATTTACGAACCACGTGACTACAACACGGGCACTTTGTTAGAAAAGCCCGGCCAGACGCCGGCCGCCATGCTGCATTGGAAGTGAAAAGTGTTGAGAAATGTTTTGATAGTGGCATAAATTGATAATATTAAACGGTGAGCTACCACAAATAACGGTACGAAGATGTGGTTGCAATAAAAGAGGTAATATTGAAAAATGTTATTCATATAGGTTTCAATGACTTGTAAACAGTTTGGTATCTGTCTGCATTTAAAATTTCCCACTAATATTGTGACCCAAAGTGATGCACGAAGCTTATTGGCTGTGGACAGATAGGGTGCCCAGCAGCTCACCCATATCGTTGCATCGTAATACCGATATCAATAGGGAATGGTAGCTAGAAAATCCTTACCTATGAATGAAGGTTACAGAGAGGATGATAATCTTCATGAAAACTAGAAACTTTCGAGATCTGTTAAAGTAGGAAGACTTTCACCCAGTTCAACCCGGCACTATCTGACAAAGAGCGACTGCACATTGATCAGTAAATTAAGTCGAATCAATTATAGTGAACATCTGGGGACTAACATTTAGGTTCAATTTATTAGAGATTCCCCATATTCGATGTTGTCAAAATTAAATACGATTTCTCCACAATTATTTTTATTAATATAGGAATACAGCTAAATACATTAACAACACGAACTGAAAATTACAATATCTTTATTTGATCTCAATTATTTTCAATTGTATGCTGCGTACATTATTCATTAGTAATTTCTCTTAATCCTTTTTCAGACTTCGTGCTCTCTCCATTCATGATCTGCGTTGTCCACTGTCTAAGAATCGTAATGCAGTCTTGGTGTCCTTCAATATTTTTGCACTGTTGGAGCACTTTCTTCATATGTATTGCCTTCATCTCTCATCAGTAAACTCCCTATTGTGTTTCTTCTATCTCCACTTTAGGGAAGACTTCTCCAAAAATTACCTTTGGCCGACGATATTCTTTCCAAGCTGCCTAGTGTTGTAATATGTGGTGTTGAAAGGGTATATTTTTCCCACGAAAGAATTAATTTCCAGGACGTTGTATTTCTATTTCCTACGTTCACTAAATCCGAGATTCAGAGTTCACTATAACCGAATCTTGTTATGCTTATGTATAATGTAACGGGAGCAGAAAGTTAAGTTAAGCAGTTAAGTTTACTATAACCGAGAGATCACTACATCCGAGTTCACTGTAACCAGAATCAACTGTACCGTGGAGGGTTAACCACTTTACCACTTAACGTATGGCTGAACAAGGGGTTAAAATGTGTGAATAACATTCTGAGCTGCAGAGAAAGAAACGTTTCAATCAATGAATTTGCTGCTTCATGATTACATCTGTAATGACTAAGTAAACATAATTTGTAGTAGTACGGAAGTAGTTTTGATACGCTATCATCTCAATGCTATATATTAATTAGCGAATGTGCAATGGAAATGAAATTATCAGCATTCTACTGTTGTCCTATATTCTCTCAGTGGGAACATTTATCAACGCTCGTTGGCTGTAAATTGTTGCATGACCGCTTTGTGGGAATGTGCTTCAGATGATATGATATGTCCAATTGAGATATGTGATGCATAGAAAGAGAAACATTTGCCGGTGCGTTCTTGTAATGTTTGTAATTGAAACTTGTGTTTGTGCTGTATTTGTTCTATACGTATACAGTGAAATAGAAATCCCTCATCACGTTGAAAGAAGAAAAGAAAAATGTGACGAATACTCATGGTGCATTGAATTTGCTTTTTGTTGTGTGTATTAATTGATCCTCTTGTAATACCAGTGCCATATAAAATTGAACTTATGAATGCGTAATACGGTTTCAGTAAATTAAATTTTAAATGGCTGTTTTTGAATTAAATGCGCGTGTAATATTAACCCTCCCCAAAGCCTCGTCTTTATCCAGCGATGAACTCACTATTGCAACGGTGGCCGCGAGAGATTCGAATCGCGAAAAATGGCCGTGAAGATAAGACTCTCAGTAGAATATAAATAATCTTTCTTTACGATGACCTGAGTTATTTATGTAGAATAGATGTGTTTTTCAACTTTCACGTCCAATCAGTCTTATAAAATGAAGTGTCAAACAAATATGAGTCCATAATATGATGAATTGCTCTTTTGTGGTAGAAATATCATTATTTGTTCAAATACGTGTTTAAATCTTGATGCTTCAAGTGTAAATCTCTAACACATTGTTCGTTAAGCGGTCTGTTTCTTCGCATCAATCCTTTGTAACTCTGAAAGGACGAGACCTTAAATCTTGAATTTTGAGTACAAAAACTCCGATCTACGCCAGTCGAATTGTAGTATTCAAAATGAAATCTTTTGGAAGCTTCTAGAAAATGTTTAGAGGCTGCTACGTTGTGTACTTGAAGTCCGTTTTAAGGGTGCGTCATGTACTATCTCGAAATGCATGAAAACACGTTTAGGTAAATTATTATCAGGGCTCGGATACTGATTACCTAAAAAATTAATGGAAAATGACTTATAAAATGGCTGAAAAACAAGCGGAAAGTGACTTAACTTTTAAAAAATACAAAAAAGGTGTATGAAAATATTTATAAATTCAATGTATTTTAAAATTTTAAATAAAATGTATTTGTATTAAATTGTCGAATTTAAATTCATTATTTTAGGAGAAATTTTTCCGATCGTCCATCCATCAGCTTCGAAACGTCAAGCAAGTTCCGGAAGATCCGTGAAATTTTGCGAGTTCGAAAAACAGATTCCACTGTAGTGGTGAATTTTGTCATGAAATGATGATACAATAAAAAAAATTGTTTTAGCGTGTCATTGTAAATTCATGAAACATTCACTAAACAAAAAGTACGAAAAGGAAACAAAATGCCTAAAAATCACAAAAATTGAGCAAATGACCCAAAATAACCTAAAAATTGAAAAATGGCTAAAAATTTAAAACCTAAAAATTTCTATCACCTATATTTCTTGATAAACATACATTTACAAATTATCAATGTCTAGAATGAACCAATGAAAAGATCTCATGTCATCAGAAGCCGAGCTCTGTTCATTATTTATTCATCCGGATGTAGGGCCAAAAGAGGTAACGAGACAGGATTAAACGTTTTTTCACAAATATGCTAGACTAACATAATCTAATAATGCAATTAACCTTTCGTGAATATTTAATCAAAAAGTTCTCTCACAGTTCTTTATCTCATTTAGTACAAATCCTATCTACTACTCTCATTTACTACAAATTTTGTTCTTTATCTCATTTATTACCAACTTTACATTATCCCTGATTTTGATATGATAATCGGGAATAATGTAACATTAGTAGATTATAAAAGAACATTGTATTAATTTTCCTCTTTTACATCGGTGTAATTAAATTTAGAACTCGTTTTAAAATTTTTATTTATACTTTTTTTAACACGCATTTTGGCACTTTCTAAAGCAGCATTTTGAAGCATTTCATCGATTGAAGGGACGTCTATTTTGCATGCAACTCGCGTGTGTGGCAGAAGCAGAAAGAAAGGTGCCAACATTTGACAGCTTCCCCTAACGTGAGATCTCGCGGAGCTGACTGATCGATCTTCGTATTTGCTCCCGGAACAAATCTCGTTTTATTCTGCCGCCACATCGAAGCTCCAATGGCCTTCGCTCGTCACGCACATCGAGTTTCTCGCGAAACCCTCACACGTCGACGCTGCGGGCGATGACAAAAGCTAATCAGTTGACGGGCACGCCACGGACCAAACATTCTCAGCTGCTTTCCACTTCTGGCCATTAAACTAAGCTCCCTTGGTTGAGGAATCATGAAGGTATGAAGCAGAAAATTTTGACTGTTCTGGCTTATTATAGAAACCACATCATCCAGATTGATTGGTTTATTTCGAAAACGTGCAGGTATTTTTAATTTTTTGATATCTTAGTGCAGATACATTTCTTGAATCTGTAAACATCGTTTGAGGCAGATCTATAATAAGTCAAGCAATTCTTGAGGCTATTTGGAACAATATTAAGAAAATACACAAGGCTTTTAACATCAGCAGCATTAGGGGAAATTTTCCGAAGTAAAATCTTAATGTTAATTGAGTTACGTTATTTCTGAAATAAGCCAATTAATGGCAGTAAAACTCAGAACAGCTTCCTGGATTATTTGACGGATTCCCTTACTGCAAGGTGATGTTAGAAGAGTATAATTGAATCCTGTCTAAAGCACGAAGCTAATATATCTAAAAGTAAACAAACGTGACAGAAAAGAGATTTAGAGGATTTACAATGAATGGGATGAAGGTAAAATTCGCCGTTGCATTGAAGAAAGATTGTTTACATACACAGATAGACCCGAGTTACGGAAATCGTGAAAAGACGTTCTGAATAAATGTGCCTGAATAACAGTGTTAATATCTTAAAAGTCGTTCAAATATTTTAACTAAAGGAAGAATGAAAATACGTTAAATAAACTATATCCAACTGGATTGAGAATGACGCCTTCTTTAAATTCTATAAAACAATGAATATGTCTACGCTATTTCTGCTCTTAGAGACATCACTTTGGGGCACAGAAAAAGTGGAAACAATTTGAGTTTCAATAATAATAATAATAATAATAATAATAATAATAATAATAATAATAATAATAATAAAAGCGATGGTGTGTCACAAAGAAAATGGAAGAAAAATCGAATTGTTTAATATTATGAAATAGCATTCGTGGCTGACCAAATCGTCGTGAAAAGAATTAAAAATATTTGGGGAGTGTGTTGCATGGAATTTGTCCCTGTATATAATTTATTGTGATTTAAAATGGGATCTAAAAATTTTCATTCACATGATGTTAAAATGAACGTACATTGTTTATTGAAATAAATTGTGTTTTGTGAATGCATTCGTATGCAGTTGTTTCATGGTAAATAATATCAAAAGCATAAACAAATTTTAAATAATGTATTTGTTTTTGTTAATTGTGGGGTCGGGCCGACTTTACAAATTCCCTTTCTGTTTAAGAGAAGCAGGGGAAACGGGGGAACCTCTACATTAAGTTGACGCTGGATTTACCTTACGTATTAACCCGTAATTTGTGATGTGGAGGCTGTTAGTACTCCAGCCTTTGAAAGATTCTGGACCAGCATGAAGCGGATGCGCGAAGGAGCCTAAGCTTCTAACAATTATACTATTATTAATTCAAAATGATCAACAACAGAAAAAATAAAATAATTTAAAGAAACAGGTAAATAAATCCTTGAAGCCAAATATATCAACTTATCATAACGAAAACGTAGTAACGTTCCTGGAATCCAAATAAAAATAAATGATATAAAAACTAACATAAAGTAAAATAATAAAGAAAATAAATCACCTCCAAAAAGATTAAAACACTTCATACTCTCGTAAATAAAATTGTAAGTACTTCTAACGAAGTCATTTGTTTTGCGAACCTGGCGGTGGTCATATTGTTGAAGGTGCGCAGAACCTTGTTATTTTATTTTTTCTGCGCTTGGGGTATAATCAATCCCCCCTCACCGATTACGTAATTATTTATACTGTGTTTCGTTTTTTCACAAAACTAAGGATTCTTTCATATTTCACAAAACTAAGGATTCTTTCGTATTTCACAAAACTAAGGATGCTTCGACGGATATTATTAGAGATGACCCAGGTTTCGAGGAATTGGTCAAGGTAAATTTACAAGCGGAAGAGAGAAAATTCAGTGGTGAAGAGGTGGAGAGTGTATTTGTGGAAATTGCAGGAAATTAGGGACTGTGGAAAGTGACAAATTTGAAGCTGTGTTGTATTGGTCATAAGATGGGATTAATTGACCCTTTTAATTATATTCTGGTCCTCAAAAGGTAATTTTAAGATTAGCCTGTGCATTGGTACAAAATAGTTGGAGGAATGCTTTGTTAGTGATTAATGTTGACCTTCAAATATTTTTTAATTTGATAAGTAATTGCGCTCCTTGTTTACTTATTTTTGTATTAATCCTAATGCCGTTGCATACAATTTCTTGTTCATATCACCAAAACAGACATTTTTGTTATTTCAAAACGCTGAAGGAAATTTTCGTGTTAGGGTATGTGTAGTTCATCACCAGTTTCGTGACAACAAAATGACCCCACCAGTTATGGGTTAATTTTAACGTACAAATATATTAAGCTATTTTTAATGTACAATGTTACATTACGTTTCATGTACAATACATTAATTTCCATTAAATTTAATGACATTTGGGACAGTGTACATTTTTACCCGGTCATGTATTAAACGGGTTACCTTTACCAGTTACGAGTTAATTTTAACGTATAAATATATTAAGCTATTTTTAATGTACAATGTTACATTAAGTTTCATGTACAGTTCATTAATCTCCATTAAATTTAATGACATTTCTCACAGAGTACGCTTTCACCCGTCCATGTTTCAAACGGGTCGAGCTCCTCACTCGTATGCATCTGGAACTGCAGTCCGAATGCAATCCCTGTCGAAGACGCTTGGCGGCTGCAAACCCCTCGTGGCTCGTTAGCAGCGGCCTTTGCCTCCAGCGCAGCGCCCGCTCGCAGCGCGCGGGCGGCGCGGCCCGGAATTAACGCGTTGGAGGGGGAGGCAGGTGTCGGTGCGTGCCCGCCGCGCGGCGTTTGTCACCGCCGGTTATCGCCCTCGCTACGCACCGCAAGCGCCGCTCCCGCCCTCCCCGCTCCCTCCCCGCTCCCTCCCCGCTCCCTCCCCACTCCACCCCTGCCACGCCCCGCTCTCTCCGCGCCTTCTCGTCGTTCATGCGTATCCCCGGGCCTTGCTAACGGTGCCCATGCAAATGACCACTCGAATGCTTTTTTTTTTTCGTTCTTTTTTTCAAAGACTTAAAGAAATAATGTAGGAAAGGAAAATGTTAGAAAGGTATTTAATATTTTTTACATAAACGTAATATAGTGGACTTAGAAAGACTTGATATCTCAAATGTAATTCATTGCTATTACTGCAACTCAGCAAATTACGCAGAAATGCAACAATGTTTTTATTCTTTTGTGTGTCGCAAACTACCCGCAGCATATTACAACGGCTTCAAATAACAAAGTATCATATTTGCAACTGTATAACACCTGTTCTCCCCCACACACGAAGAAATTTGTCCATATAAATACATTTTATGTATTAGTGAGTCTTATACAGTAAATATTCACTCTCGAAGTGAGGGATACTATTCTAACTTGCTAGAGATCAAAGATGAAACGCTCGTGCGTCATTTATTCTTGTCGTCTATGAGCGTGATTTGTTAACTACTTAGGTAAGAGGAAGAATTCCTTCCTTTAACCGATTAATGTAAAATTAAATCAGTTTTAAATTATAAATGTATTATTTCGATTGCGTGAAAAGTCGGTTTGTTCCTCAAGCAGAACTTTTATTTTTTATTGTGAAAGCAAACGTGTCTCTAACTTAGGGTTTTTGAGTAAGAATCGACAAGCGAAATTAATATTTTTCTCTCAAATTATATATTTATAGCCTCGAGGATGATTCATTGGCAGCCTACTAGATTCCCGTGATATGACTTCGGGCTCTTTTCTCAAACGCGGCTCTGTGACGAAGAGAAGCTCTGGAAGGCGGAGTTACGGCGAATGGAATACGTCATGTTCACTACATGCCTGTCTCGCTCCCCCCCCCCCAGGCGTGTAAATTAACTAGGCCGAAGCATGGGGGCAATGGTTAGCTAGTCCGCATAGTTGGTCAATCGACCGAAAATACCAAATACATACATTCAAACAAATTACATTTAGAACTGGGTGTGTCTTTATTCGCGGTGCGTGTTACACAGCAACAAATGCGGTATTTTGAAGATGTATTGTCCTCGCCTTGGAGGTGATACGATGTCGCCCTGCCCGAGCTCAGTGTGTCCGCGTCCGAAGCCCCGCCCCCGCCCCGCCCCGCCCCCGCCCCGCCCCGCCCCGCCCCCACCGCCGCCCGCCCCGCCCCGTCCCCGCCCCGCCCCGCCCCGCCCCGCCCCGCCCCCGCCCCCTCCCCCCACTCCACTCCCCGCCCCACCCCCGCCCCGCCCCCGCCCCTCCCCCGCCCCGCCCCGCCCCCGCCCCGCCCCCGCCCCCGCCCCGCCCCCGCCCCGCCCCCGCCCGCCGATCGGGGGCGTGGCGCGCACAAACGGAATGGCGGCGCGGAGCGCGATCGGCACTCAGCTGCTTGACGCGGTGCGGCCGGGAGCGCATAAAGGCAGGCAGAGGCCCTTGGCACCGCGTTGACCCGCTCGCGCCGCCCGTGTGGAGGCCCTTTCACGCGCGCGACCCTCGTCCCTCGGCGCTGCCTCTCGCGGCCTCGTCCCTTGGCGCCGCGTTCGACCCGCACACCTCCGCCCTGCCCCCCCCCCCGGCCTTCTCCTGCTCTCTCCCCCTTTGTCTCTGCTGGCTCAATGGGAGAAGAGTGATATGGACCTCGTTGGTGGAGGGGTCGCTTGACGTACAGGAGTCAAGTAGAGAACTACGTTTTTGTACTGTACATAATTCAATTAAATTTAACATTCTGTAACACAATGACTGCTTTATGTATGCAATTAGAATATTACGAAAAATTGTCTCAATCTATTGTCGTACACACCAGAAATCTCCGTGATTTATGTGTTACATCTACGACTCATCCTGTTTCCACTGTCGAATTCCTTACAGCATAAACTGCGTTACATTCAACTTTGTATAGATTGTGTGCTTTTTGCACAATATGAATTGACAATGTTGAACACTCCTTTACAGTCAGGGTTTGGTTTTGTAATAGCTTGCTTTTGTGCCTTTCAGAGCAGTGAAGAGATTCACGAAAAAATGCCTATTAATGAAGTTCCAATTTATAAAAGTTTCTGTCTTGTATGATGTATAAAGAGGTCAGGGTAGTTTAGGAAGCTTCATTTTTAATAGCTTAAGCGCTTTTTGATGGCATAGCAAACACCATTAGTGCTACAAAGCAGCCGCTAAAAGAATGAATAAAATTGTTTTCCTATCGCAAGGAAGGTGTATTTTTCTCATGGTGTGTAAAAATAATTCTTAATCTAATATGTCTGTAATAACTTGCTTTGCAACCGAGCAAAATATTACGTCTCGCAAAGGGCTATAATAAAACTTTTAAAGGAATTTGTGTTTGCGAAGAATTTCCACAGGTGAGGAAGGGAATTTCACGAGATGTCTAACCAAGGTTCATTGAGTTTCATTTAGTGAAATAACTGGAACATCTTGATGCGCTGTACCCAAGTGTTTTAATCATGATAACAGGACAACAATACACGCTTTTGGAAACAGATTTTATAAAATAATATATTTTCAAGTGTATAATTTTAGCCTGTAGCTCTTTCGTTTGTTTGAGAAAACAAGATATTTTAACGAACAAGAGTACGCAGTATTTCGTAGAAGGCACAAATTTAATGAGAGTGTATATATTTCTGCATAAGAATGCGATGACTATATTTGGAACTGGACGTCCGCTGCCTTAGCTCTTACTCTCGCGTCCCCCCTTCCTGACGCACGACTACCTTCTACGCATCAACGACGCACAGGCAATTTCCCGGCTGAGAGGGCGAGTAGGGGGAGGGCGACGGTGGCGCCGCGCAGTGGAGCGGACGCGCGCGTAATTACTCGCGGCAGCAGCTGAGCATCGCGCTGCGCTGGGCCGTCGCTCGGGTTAAGTGCAAGAGCAGCGGTGGAAGAGGGGGGAAGGAAATTAGGGCACAGAGAGAGTTGACGTGGCAAGGAAAGCGCTGGGGTCGTCGCGGCAGGAGACTTCTGCTCATTGTGATGGATTGATTGGTTGTTTTGAGTGCGTCAGCTGCGATGACCTGGAAGAGTATTGTATGATATATCGCTGGATTGACTGATTGATTGATTTATTCGTGTTTCCGGGCGCGTCAACTGCTTCGGTCATTAGTCCCGTTAGTGTAGTACATGCTTTTTTCTCGGGAGATGGCAGTGATCTTCCCCCGCTGGATGGCGAGATCCGGCGCCGACCTACCGTCGGCTAGTGAGGTTTCCCCCTAACCAGGACTCTCCCACCAGCGGAGCACCGCCCCAACCGGGACAAGCTCTAAGCTGCCAACCGGTCTCCCGGAATATGTGGTAGTGTATTGCATGTTAGTGTGTGTGTGTAAGGGGAGAGGATAGGACAAGGAAGAGGAAGGACAGATCGTGCGCGGTCCGTGGCCCGTTTGTTAGGGTACTGCTCCGGCATTCGCCTGGTGTTGATCGGAGAAACCACGGAAAACTACTGATCAGAGCAGCCGGCCGCTAGAATTCTCCTCCAGGCAGCGACTGAATTCGACCTAGCTGAAAAGGTAGTATCGAAAATACTGCCGCCGTCAGGAGTGGGAACCTAGGACCTCCCGGTCAGAGGCGCTGCAGTGACATCAGTTGATGCACTGAGCTACCGCTCCCGGTGATGTTCCTCCTCTGGAGCCAGAGATACGACGATGATATACAAACGATGATTGCTAGATTTCCCCTGACAGGTATCTCCCCCAGCTAGGATTAGCTCTAAGCTCCAGTCTGGTCTCCCGAATGTGTGGTTGAGTTGTACTTGTAAGTGTGTGCATGCATGTGTAAGGGGTAATGTATCAAGGATGAGAAAAGGATGATCACGTAATGTCTGTAACCCGTTCGTCTGGGTACTGCTCCGGTATTTGACTGCCGCAGATAAGAGAAATCATTGAAATCTACTGATAAAAGCAGCTGGTCGCTGGAACTTTCCTCCATTCAGAGGCTTAAATCAACCTAGCTATGTAGTGTGGAGAATCAGCTACCATTGGTACTCAAATATTAAACACATCAAGCCCCTTAGATGGTCTTGATCTCAACATTAATATCTTACTTTTATTGTACGAAAAATCTGCAACATCGACTGATTTGATCTGAACTGCATGCATTAAGAAAACATTTTAAATCCATTATAACTTCTATTGATTCGCGTAATAACATAATTTTAAAAGATTATTGCGAAGACTCACATTTTAAAATACTATTATTATATGAAGCTTCCTGAGAATTATGAGAATATTCAAACTCACTCATATCTGAACGTATATAAATAGGGGAAGAAGTGGCACCGTAATGGAAAAGCTGTCAAAATATTTTCCTACTGAAGTGGCGGAGGGCTTAGTCCTCGAGTAGAGTAGAATTTTGAGGAATGAAGATTACGTGGGGTGAACAGTGATGGTTACCTTTATATGAAGAGCCATTTTTCTCCTACATTAACAAGACTTGGCTTTGTCATTAGTGGTTCCTCTGGTTATCAGAAGATCTAACAACGCGACCTGATCCATCACCCCGCACCCTCTTCCATCACTCAGTTCATGTTAGTATTGATGTATTCTGTACCCGTTCTTGTGCATCGGTTTTACCGATGGTGGCTGCAACTCTATCACCGTGTCCACCTCTTGCCATTCCCAGGGGTATTTACCTCTACCAATAGCATCGATATCACGTAGCAAGAGTGATACGAAGTACCACGTAACAACGCCTAGCCAAGGGCTCACAGCTTTTCCATCCTCCATCTCTTCCCTCCCCTTCCTCTTAGTCTTTTCAATTCATCCTCGCCGCCTCCACTCTGCCTTATCCTCGCATCCTCCCCACCTCCAGACCTTCTCAACACCTCCTTCCTGCCTCTACTCTACCTTTTCTGTGCCTCCTCGCTGCCTTATCTTTCTCTTCTTCCCAACTCCTCGAGACCTTCTTAACGTCTCCTCTCTTCCTCCTCTCTGCTTTCTCTTTGCATTCTTCCAGCCTTTTTGTCGCATCCTCTCCACTTCCACGCCGCCCCCTGCCTCTTCACCGCCTTATTTTCGCTTCATCACGTTTCCTGTCCGTCTAATCGTATGACTGAAGGCAGCAAATGACGTTTATCGCGAAGGCACTGATTTCCCACCTCCATTCAGCACTCTCTCCGTCTCTTCCCGGCCTCCTTTCCGCTTTCTTTGGCTTCTTGCTTGCCTAATCCAACGATTGAGTTGGCTCAAGGCGCCAAATGACGTATATCGCGAATCTGCTTACCCTCAGACACCACTCCGCATAATCTCCTTCCCGCCTCCTCGCAGCCTGCTCTCTATCTTCCATCCTCCTCGCTTCCTCCCAGCCTTCTTTCCGCCCCCCCCCCGGCGTCCTTCCCACTTCCCCCCGCCTCGTCCTCATCCCACCCTTCTCGGCCTGGTCCTGCTCTGACTTTGAGACACATCTCCACGCGCCTAGCGTCTCCCACCAAGCTTGACGACTCTTTCTTCGTCGGAGCTATTTGATTAAAACTGCGGACATTGCTGCTAACGGCAATTAGATACATAGCTTTGCATTCAAACAAAAATTCAAATTGAAAGCAATGTCATTTTCACTGTAAGTTCTCCTGTATGTGACGTTTGAAATTTTGAATTCGAAACGCTTGAATTTGCACTTTAGTCTACTCTGCACGATGGGCCTCATATTTGCGTCGTCTGCTCTCTGTTCTAACTCCCCCCTCTCCATCGTTTTGTGGGAGAAGCGATTTATGCCGCAACTTGCTCGGATCACGTGACCCCACCCCTGCGCGGTGAGCGCTTAATTGTCCTGATATGCTCCCCGCCACGCTCCTCCCCTCCGCTTCCACCGTCCTCCCCTCCCTCCTGCACGACGCGGCGCCCCGACGCTTATCGCGACGCTCGGCAGCTGCGCCCCGCCCCTCCCGCTCCGCCCTCTTTCCCAAGAACCTTCCCCCCGAGTAAACGGTAGCGAGCCCCCCCCCCCTGTTTCATGGGAATGTAATCAATCCTTCCCTAGCAACGGTATGGTTATTTGTTTCCAATCATGCTACATATTTACAAATAAAAATACTAAAACGAAGGGAATAAGCTCATGGATAGTTTTAAATAAAATAGTTCTATATTTTTTAATGTAACGTAATTGATACATTGTGTTCGAACAAATTTTTCAAATGCTATATAATTGTATTCGTACATTCTTTTTTATTAGTGAGGTGTTTTGTAAAAGGAAATATTTGAATACTATTTCGGGTACAATTAATAGTTCTTTTCATTCTATAATTTTACTTATTCATTTGGGATTATTACATTGTAAATTTTGAAATAAAAGTTACTATTTCGTAAGATCTGTTTTCTAAACTGTTTTGTCGTACTTGATCGCCAGCTAAATGCCCATGCAGCAGTGAAATTGATTCACGTGTGAGAACGAAATCCAAACGCCTGAGCCCACGCAAGGGGGTGGGACGGAGCAGCAGCCGCAGCGCGAATAAGTCATCACGCGAATTCCACGCAACGCAGCGGCGCGCCATCCAACTTGCACGAGCTCTGAGAAGGGCAACTTCCGAGTGGGGCGAATTCCTACGTGCCGCCCCGTCCTTGACCCCACCCCGTCTCGCGCCGCCCTCCCCTCCCTCCCCTCCTCTCACGCCCCCCCCTCTCGGACGCTCCTCTGGCTCCGTACGCTCTGCGTTTGGGCTTCCCTCAGTGTTGCCTATTTTGAGAGCGCCCGCTTGACTCTGCGGGAAATATTGATTATTTTTGCGTGGATTTTGAATCACTCCATCGGCAAATAATTATTCCACAGGAAATCCACAGGAGTTGGTTTGGAGTGGAGACTATTTTAAACAGCAAACGCTTTTATGGGGGAAGTTTAAAATTTCAATTAATTTAAACATTCAATTAATAAAATTAAAATTTCAAAATTTAAATAGTATATGACAGTGTAGGGATCACAGAATTTTGAAAATGTGCACACAATTCACTTTTCCCCATAGCACGTCATACGCAGTTTTAACTGTTTTTGACGTAAAATAAATAAACAAAAGTAATTTCTTTATTTATTATATTTACTATTTCAATTTCCGATGTGAAGTGAGAAGTGTTGGTTATAACAAGTATATTCTCACTTCGCATCGAAAATTGAAATAGTAAATATACTACTCAATAAATAAGAGATATTTCTCTCATAAGGGAGTTTGTGTTTAAAATAGTGGATGTATATTATATTCTTGGGAATATATCGCATTATTACCGCTTCGGAGTGCGGTAACTGAGGAATAAAGCGAAGTAGATTGATAGAATTTGCTTCCCTCATTTTACATATATCAGACACCAGATTTTTTCTGGAAAAGAAATATTACAAGAAGAGTTCTACATATTTTAAGACTGAGAATCTCGCAAATTGCCGACTTTGGGGTTCAAAAGTACAAAATTAGTGGTGTGTCTTTCAATCGTTCTTTGCTACTAATTCTTTGCCATCGCCAACGCTACAATTACTTCATTCTCTGCTCAGAGAAGGGTGTCATTACGGCAGATTATGATTTTTATCCTCACCAATAATTATTTATTTACTGAATTTCCGACCGACAAAATACTTTGAAAAATACATGAAAAGCAAATACCGAAAGCTGAAAAATTGCATGGTATCAAAGTTACCAATTTTACATGGAAATTAAACTGAAAAAAGTTCTCACTTACTATTTTCAGCACAAATACATTGATCTGAATATTTATGAATGATTTCTCTTGACTTTTTTTGATTTGTAAGTGTGATGAACATGTTTCGTGTAACTGTATTGAAATGTGTCTTGAAGTAGTTGTTTTACGTGAACACCCAGAATCGAATGGATGTGCGAGTTGCATCGTTTGCGCGTCAGGAGCCTTCGTGGAGAATAGAGCGCCCTCCCCCAACGGGCTCCGCTCCGCTTCCCGCCGTCAGTCAGTCGAGCGGGCGGGCGGGCGGGCCGCCCGGGGAGCAGCGGCCAACCGCATGAATATTTTGGTGGATGGGACGGAGGCGGGGCGGGGGCGGGGGAGGGGGCGGGGCCGGACAGCGCGGGAGCTGTGTGCGCTGGCGCTTCAACTTCCGCAACTCATTTATGACTCCACCCCCACCCTCCGTCGCCACCGCTGCCGCCACCACCACCATCACCACCACCACCACCACCACCACCACCACCTCCACAGCGGCCGCGCGCTGACCTCCGCTCGCACTCGCTTTCCCTTCCCTTCCTGCCTCTTCCCTACGTTCCTTCCTTCCCTTTCTCCCTTCTTTCCCTGTCGTCTCTTATTTCCCTTTCCTCCCTCCCTCCTTTCTCTCTCCTCCCTCTTTGCCCTCTCTCCTATCCTTTCTCTCCCCTTCCTCCTTCTTCTCCCCTTCCTTGTTCCCTTCTCCTCCCTCCTTTTCCTTTCCTCCATTTTATTCCCTCTGCTTCCTCCATTCCCTCTCCCTCCTTTCCTACTATCCTTTTACTTTCCTTTCTTATACCACTTTTCTTTCTTCTTTCCCCTTTCTTTCTTGTTTCTATTATCTCCCCGCTTTCTTTTATCTTCCTCTCCTTTTTCTTTCACTTCCTTGCTTTCCCTGCTTTCCTTTTTCGCTTTCCCCTTCTCTTTTCTCCCATATGCTATATCATTCTACCATCATTTTCATACTCCTTTCCTTGCCTTTTACCCTTTCCAACGCGTTTCTTTCCTTTCCTTCTCCCATCTTTGCGTGTCTTTCCTCTCTTCTATCAATATCTGCAACCTCTTGCATTTTTGGTCAGAAGGATACTTTTTCTTTTCTCCCCTTTCTTTGCTCCCCGTCCCATATTTTTTTATCCCTTTCTTCTCTTTGCTCTTTTACACTCAGTTTTCTCCCTTCTCTCCTCTTACACTTTATTTCATCCTTCCCTTTTCCGTAGTACTTTCTCTGCACCTCCCTGCACCTCTGATTCTCGAAGTTTATTTCCATCCGTGTGCCTGCATCCCTAAATGAGTTTGTCACAGATATATGCTGTATTTTAGATTTCTTTAGTTTCCACTCAGGTTTGCTGTGAATGAGTTCTGTCATAATGCAGGTGTATTTTGTAATGTAAAGGTAGTTTGTGGAAATTAGTTTTTATTAATACTGCTGTTCATACGTGTGGCAGAATATATGTCGTCTGTTATTATTTATGTAATTATTCATTCTAACCAACGTCAAAGATCTTTCTCTTTTTCTCTTTCCTTTCAACCTACACACGTCGTCCATCTAATCAGGCCGCTGTGAAGCGCAGACAGTGGCTCTAATATTTCATCCGAGGGGTCATTCAAAGTTCAAAATTGTCATTCTGCAATTGAGCTCATGCGGTGGATGTGGAGACCTTGGGTTATGAAAGGGGCAAAGTGCACACTATCGTGGTGCGGATGAGGTCCCCGAGGATTCGTCGGGACAATAGGCAACGACAGCTGTAGAAACATCCATTACATTCAGACGACCCTTCTATGAGAACTTCCGTTTGCATGGTATTGCGACCTGTTCGATGCGCGTCATTTCGGTGTAATTACGTTTCATATTTCACTTTTCTCTGCACTTGGCCGTCTAACAATAGTTTACACTTAGAATAGTGTTTCAATTGCAAATGATGATGAAAATTTAACTTGTCATGCTTTTATCGTGAAAGGGAGTCTCTTGAAATTTCAACTTTGCTAATTGTTTTATGAAATAATCGCAAACGCCACAAGCATATTATGGTACTGCTTCGAAAAAGAAAATCTTCTCTTGTCCTCCGCTGAGAATTACAGAATCGTATATTAGTCACAGATAGACAATTTTCACAGTCCATCCCTAGAAGGTATTCTGCAAATTCAGCCCAGTCTAATGTCTCCCTCGAGACGATACACAGTAGCCCGCTTACTCTTAACAATTGGTGTCCAGAGATCGTTTGTGTAATTAAAAAAGTTCAACGAGTTTGGTTTTTCTAAAAGGGAAAGTTTTTAAGCGTCAGAGAATGAGCAAAACGTGTTTCTGGAGACGACTGTACAAACCTCGTTTTCCATCACTAAAGACAGGGTGGATGAGATCGCACTCTTCGAAATATCTTTAACGATTTTCAGTTAAAACCATCAATACTACAGAGAGATGAAGAATGAAAACAATAGAATTAATACCTGATAAATAGGAATATAAAGATACTGTATTAAAAGAACGATAGCGATTATACTTGTGAATTTGACCATCGACCATCACTACTCTCACCGACATGATTAATTCTCCTGGTAGAAAACTTCCAAAATATGTTTCGCAGCATATGTTTCGCTGTCTACGAATGTTGGAGAGATCATTTGGGAAGAATCCACAAAAGTTCTATTTCATAACAAAGAGTTTAAGGTATTAAATGGTAAAAGAAATGGTATTTTGTTGTCGTTGTTTCGAGTCGTACAATGTGTAATAATTGTTCTTATTTTTATGAGCACATTATTAGATGAACCAGAACACGGCTACTGCTAATAATTGAAAATGTATAAAATCTCTATTTTAGTCGAAATTCGACTCTTGTCGTTACTGGCTAAAACACATCAGGAATATGAAGAAGAGCCATGTAATAACAAGATAATCCACACTTTCACCGAAATCATGATATTAATATTTACGATAGGAGGGTGCTTGTCTTGCTTATCTCCTTACTGCCTAAAGCCTTTCAATTGACATGTTCTCCAAAAGTAGGTTTATATTGTAATATTTATAACATATTACTGTATGTCCATTAAAATGAATTGTTCTGCGATCTTCACTTTATGAAACCTATTATTGGTACTAGAGATAAATTTCACTTAATTAATTTTTGATTATTTTTTTTTTTTGTAGGTGAGCACTTCTGAGGAGTAGAAGTCAAGTATTACCGAACAGTAAGTACGGGGATGTTTCTATTTGTGTTTGTTTTTGCCTATTTTTACAATTATTGCAAATATAAAATAGGCTGTTTGTATTATAATATATCTTTTCAACCTAAAATTGGGAACAAACAAATCCACATTGGGGACTTGGGCGTGAATATCCGGTCAAAGCACAATCAGCTTGATAATAAACATTATCACATTGGTAACTGACACAATCAATTTGAGACCAAACACCTTCAAATGGAAACTAAACACTTTCAAAATGGACGAAACACCAACTCATTTGCGCGTATGTCCTTTGCGTTAAAATTAATAACACAAAGCTATGAATGAAAATTTCGAAAACATATCATTCAATACATGATATATTGAACTGCTTGAGAGAAGCCTAAATTTGCTCTTTCGTCACTAGGTAAAATTAGTGGCAACTATTTCGATCAATCGTCCTTCCCAGAAGATGTAAAGCATGACCAGAAGTACAGTGGAATTGAATACGGACTTAACCTTCAGAAGTAATGATTGGAAAATTTATTTTCCAAAAAATCTACTCTGTCATGATGACAGGACCCATTGACCCATGACAGGTACATGTGACTGGTACAGGTTTTCGGCAGTTAGGAGTCACTGGCGTATATTCTTCCTTGGACGCTTATCTTCATTTTTTAGCGATGAATTAAACCAAAGTTTCCTATGCATCTTATAACGTGTACATTAGACCATCGACTGCCTGCAGCATCGACTTCATTTCTTAGATCACCCTTGTCTTCGAGAAATACATAAATTGAAGGTTGTTGGTTTCGTGCATATACAAGATTGGAAATACTTGTATATGTCATGGTTTCTATATATGCATACAACCCTTTCATCCCTTTCTTTACATATACAAATAAAATTACTTTTATAACATATAAATCCTTGCCTTCCTAATATGGGTTGTGATACACCATTCCAACGAATTTATAGATCGTGAGTTCACGAAATCGATCCTATACAGAAAATGGAGAATAATATTATCATAACTTCAGGAAGATGTATATATTTTAATTATACCCTATCATTTAGGTTGTTGCTATCTAATAATAATAACTCTATGGAATCTGTCATAAAACCGTATAAGAATACCGGGTTTGTTTATTCCTTGCTCTTCTTGACAATTATGTAAAGCGAATTCTACTTCGCTTATGACGATATCAAAACACATATGCACACACAGACAAAAACAAACGTATAAAATACCCCTTGACTAATGATCTACAATATAATATTGAACAATAAGTTTTTGCTTCCAACCAAACTTCACTCGAGTACAGTCTACGAGTTTGATTAATTTTTGAAGAATGGCCATGTCCCTAGGATCTTAAAACTACGAATCTTGCCTTGCTATAAAAACAAAAATATAATGTTTTTAAACTTCCCTTTTTGCTGCACAACGATTGGCTGCCACTGCTGTCCACATTACACCATTCCTAATTTTAAAAAAAATTCGAAACTAAAACGCGAAATTATATAAATGTTCACCACGATATCATAGTGTCATCTCAAGAAGTTTTTGATTTCAAAATGAAAATAAGTCGCCATGTGTTACTACGGAAACTCAAGATCGTCTCGCTCAGTAAACATTCCTACGACCACAATAACACGATGCGCTCGCCACGGCATTTCTATCACCTCTGTCTAAAAAGATTGTTGTTCTGATCCACTATACCACGTCGTTTTAAACAAATGAAAACGTTTCTCTGACAATCTACTGTTTCTTTTCGTCCTTTTTTATATTATATTGTCTTTAATAGTCTTTTAGCGTTGCCATAAATTCTTAAATATATTCCAAGAAATTATAATATTCGTAACCTTTATTCTAATCACTTGTTTTCTTATTTGAATTCATTATCAGTGATCGTTCGTCACGCTTAATTTATTCACGGACTTAATTTATTTTGTCACGGAAAATTAATTTATTATCATGGAAATCTTTTTATTTGCGAAATATTATATGGTTGCGGCGTGTCATTACTTGTAAATATGTCCTGTTTTTATTTATTGACATACTTAGAGTCTTCTTTGGGCACAGTTTTTTGAGAATATCAGTACATTTGAGAAAACAGATTTCACTCTTACACTTTCACATGTTTTTTGTTGTTATAGACACTCAAAATTAATGTGTTTTTAGTCCCCATTTCAATGTTTCTGTATTTATTTTGGACGCGTCTGAATAGACAGTCACATATAGAAGCTCAAGTATATATTCTAATTGTATTCTCGTGAAAATAATTCACACAAAATGTGTTTCTGATTTCAATGCATGTATGATTTTTGGAAAATTTTTATTAATATAATATTACCATAATCAAGATGTATCTATTTTAATAAAAATGTTTTTATTTCTATAATCTTTTTGGCGTTCCTATCCGTTCAATCAGATATTTAAGGCCATCATTTAATCTTGCAAAGTATTTCTAAACACAAATTTTACTCGAGGTTGATAAAAATTGATATATTTTATTAATATAGTTTATTATTAATATACTTTTTCATTAATACAGATTTTTTTGCTCTGAATGTTTTGTTAATTTAATTTTTTGTGGAGTTTAACAGAGTTGTATGTGTTATCACTTCATTGGTTCCACATTTCGCGCATAATTTAGTTTGCAATAATTTCATTCCTCCCTTGGAATTTATGTATTAAAACTCGATTAGGGAGGTGCTTCAATGGAAAAGCATTGCAGTTGACTGGGATACAAAGTACACCAAATTATATTGGACATTGAATAATTGTATTTCATTAGAAACACAAAGTGTATTATTTATCTTTGCCGGGAATCCACTGATTTTGCTAAATATGGTTAAATTTCTTGAGTGTTACTTCCTGCAAAAATATGTTTCCAAAATTTCATTCTCATAAGAGGCGGTGAGTAGATACACATGATCTTTTAGCGTAAGGTGGGTGAATTAGGGAGATTGTGTGTCCGTCCCGAGGCGACTGCGGGAACTGAATTAGTGGGGCTGATTGATTGATTTTTGGTGATTCCTGGCGCGTTAAGGTCATTAGTCCCGTAAGTGTAGCGCATGCTTTTTCCTCGTGAAGTAGCAGTGATCTTCCCCAATGGATGGAGAGATTTGGCCCCAACCTACCGTTGGATAGCAGGGTTTTCCCCAAACAGGTATATCTCCCACTAGCAAGGAACCACCGTATCCTGGACAAGTTCTAAGCTCCCAACCGGTCATCCGGCACGTGAGGTAATGTAGTGCATGTTAGTGTAACTGTATGTGAGGCAGGAGTGAGGTTGGACAAGGAAGAGGAAGGAAATATCGCGTGCCATCCGTGGCCCGTTTGATAGGGTACCGCTCCAGCATTCGCTTAGTGTTGATCCGAGAAACCACGGAAAACTACCGATAAGAGAAGTCGGCCAATAGAATTCTCCTCCAGACAGCGGCTGAATTCGACGATATTTAGCTACTGTCGAAAATCCTGCCACCGTCAGGACTCAAACCTAGGACCCACGCTTAGAGACACTACAGTGACGTTAATTGATGCCCTGAGCCACCTCTCCCGGTAATTAATGGGGTGATCAGCGCTTTCCTAATTTCCTCTATCGATCTTACGTGAATTTCCGAGAGTCTCCCTTTACAAGTAATGGACCCCACGCGATTTTTCCTCGTTCCCTTCCCATATTCATCATCATCATCACCACCACCATTTTGATCATTGCCATATCATCTCTCTCAACCTGCATTGGAGCGCCGTGGGTTGTACGTTCTGACCTAACCTATCCTATCAACTAACAGTATGTTTATTTCTTTATTCATTTTATGTCAAAAATAGTATTAATTTTTATCGGATATTCAATTGGTATACAACCTTACATTTTAATGCTCACAATATTCAATTTTACCTGGAAAGAAAACTTTGCAGTACAAGAATATGTAATAAAAATTGTGACAACTCTGTGATGAATAACCAAGAGAAGAAACGATCAAGAGAAATTTGATCTTCTCACAAATGCGAATGACTTTTTGGTCGTAAGAGAAATTAATGTACAGGACATTGATATTTTGTAAACATTTCGACTGTGTACAATCATTAGATCAAGGCAATATGTTTCTTTGAGTTTTGCTTATATTTGTCATCATAAATCTTCAGTCATTTAAAAAGTTATATAGTGGTTTGTGGTGTTCTCAAGCTTCATAAGTATATGAGTTTTAAATCCTTTTTTTGACAGTAATTTGCTTGAATTTCTGTTTGATGGGTTGATATTTCACATTAGCATGCTCATTAGCATGCTCATAGACACGTTAATTCGCGCGCATGGTATGGGTTGATGATTTCAATGATGATGGAGCAATGGCGTAATGAGAGGCACGTGGAACGAAAGAACTCCGGCAAAACCCGCTAAGATTCCAGTTTGTCCACCACAATTTGGACAAGCAGCGACAGGGATTTGAACTTCCTTGCACAAAGGTAGAGGGTCAGCAATAGGCCACTAGTTCACTTGTGCAGGAGATGTGATTCTTCATTGCTGTTTAAACAGACTGTTGGGCATATTCAGTTAAAAGGGATGTTTTGAATTTTTATTTTCAATATTATCAGTTTTTACCTGACAAGAAACCTTTGATGTACGGATACTGTAAGAATACGTAATAAAAATTGTGACAAGTTTGTGATGAATAATCAAGGCAAGAAGTGATCAAGAGAAATTTGATCTTCTTACGAAATCGCATTATTTTGTGGTCATAAGAGAGTGAAAGCGGGAGTGAGGCGAGAGCGGAAGGCGGAGAGGGTGGATGAGGTCAGGCGGAGGATTAGCAGGCGCCCCTAATGCCTAGTAATCCACCTGCCGGGTGACGTCACGACCGGAATTAGGTGCCACTGTCGCCCTTCGTCAATCACCTCACCGGCCCTGCTCACCAACCTATCTCCCACATCCCCACCAGCAAAATTCTCGCCCCCACCCCTAGGTCCGCCTATTTTCGTTCAGCCACCATCTTGATCCCGCTCAGCATCCTGGGTTGCTCCCCAATGCCAGGCCTCTTTCCCGCCCCGCCCACCTCGCTCCGCTTTTCTTCGATCACACACCGCTTTGCCCCAGTTCAACATCCTGCGTTGCCCCCCCCCTCCTTCTCTGGCCAGCCCCAAGCACCCGGATTCCCGCCACGCCCCCTCGCCATGCAAGTCTTCGTCCACCTTGCCCCCGCTCAGCATCCTGCGTTGCTGCCGATTCCAGGCCTCTGTGGTACCCCCTCCCTTCCCTGGCAACCCCACTCCTGCGAAATTCCCGCTCCCACCCACCTCGCTCCGCCTTTTTCATTCACTCATCGCTTTGCTCCCGTTATCCTTCGTTGCTCTCCTATGCCATTTCCTCTGTTCCTGCCATCCAACCCTCCCCTTTCCCCGTCTGATCCCCGCTTACCTGCTCCGTATCATATCCAGCCATGTTACTTATCAAACAACTCTCGTATTCGTGTCTCAGGAATTGTTTCTGCAATTCGAACAACGTATTTTGTTTGTCCAAATTGCCGCCACTGCGCGCTCTGGTGCTTAAACGAGAAGGCGGCCCAAGTCGCCATTACCTCCCGGATCGATTTTTGATGAAGGTATCTTTTTCTGGCCCCGGTTAAGTATCGCGCAAGCTGTTGTGTGTTTTTCACATCGCCTCCGAAATTTAATAATAAATCGAACGTTGCGGAGTCAACATGTTTTCTCTTCATCAGCGCCAGGAAACCTCAGCAGGGCTGGGGAGGAAGAGGCATGGGCAGGGCGGAAAAAGAGTGAGGGTAAAACGAGAGAAGATTTTAGCATTTTATAATGCTTCGTTTCCTGGTGAGCGATTGGTTTTATTTCCCTGCCAGAAGGACGACTGGGGGCGGCGTGGGATTCAGTACTTCACCCCATTTACTTACCTCGCTTCCAAGCTTTGGTAAAAAAAGAGATGACTGTACTCGAGACGTCGAGAAGGAGGAGGAGGAGAGAGAGAGAGAGATGAAGAGAGAGAAAGAGAGAGAAGTGAGGGAGAGAAAGAGAAAGCGAGAGAGAAAAGGGGAGTGAGAAAGGGGGAGAGAGGGAGAGACAGGGAGAGACAGAAAGAGAGAGAGAGAGAGAGAGAGAGAGAGAGAGAGAGAGAGAAACCGGGAGCATGGTATTGTAAGGAAATTTTGGTGGTCAGAAAAAAGAAATGGTAAATTTTAAAGAAGAGTCCCTGAAAAAAAATAGTTACTGTAACAAACTACCAGAAATCATAGAGCAAGAGCCACGAAATTTGGGTTCTGTAGTGTGTCCTTTCATATGGATTAATATGTGAAATTGCCTTTTCTACACTGATGTGATTCCAATTTCGTAATATGATGTCTAGAATTGTAGTAAAATTAATTAAATATTCATTAATTCATATGCCACATATTCCTCACACTTCCAGATTGAGAGGATAATGTAAAGTAACTTTTCTTTACTGTTGTAATATGTACTTAACGTTACTAATCATAGAAACAAAATTAAGCCATAAACAGTCCGTTAGGAAAAATCCAAACAATGCGACGATGTAGCTAATGGAATCTGTTCGCACTCATTTCCCCCAAAAAATCTTATTTATAGGACTTTTTCTGATACGAAGATTATATTACGAAACCGTTTGAATGATACGGTCGTCGGCCAATCCCCTTCGTTTACAAACTTCAAACACTGAAATATTTGCTATTTACTATCCTATTGACATTAATAACTATTACGTAATGAATACGAATAATTAAAAGAGATCATGACCTCTTTTATTTATTCGCATAAGAACGTGAACAACACCGAATCCGAATTCCCATTATGAATTCTTTTATTATGAATTCCCATTATGAATGTCTTTTAATTCTTCATTTTTAAGCATTTTTAGCCATTTCAATTTCCTCTCTGTCGGGAAAGCTATTATGCTCGTGTACTGTCCACCGTGTGCTTTTCCGAACGAGGATGGAGCTGTGGGCGCTGATAGAGGCGAAATGGCGACGCGCGGCGGCAATCGCGCGTTTTCCGTTTTAGCGCCCACGCGATAATGTTATCTTGGGGCGAGAGAGCGTTTGATGGACGTCCTCCGAAGCAGCGGAGGAAACAAAGGGCGGCGGCCGCGCGCGTGATTTACGCGGCGCAGAGAAGCAGCGGACGGCGGAGCCGAGCGGAGGCGGGGGACGCGAGTGGACGAGGTGGCGATGCGGGCGGAGGCAGATGAAGGAATAGAGGGCGAAGGAGAGAAGAGCGGAAAATGGAAGGAACAGAATGAAAGACGTAGTGGTACGTAGTCGACCTAGTGTTGCAGACACAAGGAGCAGAGCGCGTGTCTGTCGTGTGGAATAGAGAATGATGTGGGGCGAGTGACGTTGGCCCAAATGTGGAGCTGGCGTGACGCACAATACGTGGGCGTACGAGGCGTGGGCGTACGAGGCGTAGGCGGACGAGGCGTGGGTGTACGAGGCGTAGGCGTACGAGGCGTGGGCGTACGAGGCGTGGGCGTACGATGCGTGGGCGTACGAGGCGTGGGCGTACGAGGCGTGGGCGTACGAGGCGTGGTCGTACGAGGCGCGGTCGTACGAGGCGTGGGCGTACGAGGCGCGGGCGTACGAGGCGCGGGCGTACGAGGCGTGGGCGTACGAGGCGTGGGCGTACGAGGCGTGGGCGTACGAGGCGTGGGCGTACGAGGCGTGGGCGTACGAGGCGTGGGCGTACGAGGCGTGGGCGTAGGAGGCGTGGGCGTAGGAGGCGTGGGCGTAGGAGGCGTGGGCGTACGAGGCGTGGGCGTAGGAGGCGTGGGCGTAGGAGGCGTGGGCGTACGAGGCGTGGGCGTAGGAGGCGTGGGCGTAGGAGGCGTGGGCGTAGGAGGCGTGGGCGTAGGAGGCGTGGGCGTAGGAGGCGTGGGCGTAGGAGGCGTGGGCGTGGGAGGCGTGGGCGTGGGAGGCGTGGGCGTGGGAGGCGTGGGCGTGGGAGGCGTGGGCGTGGGAGGCGTGGGCGTGGGAGGCGTGGGCGTGGGAGGCGTGGGCGTAGGAGGCGTGGGCGTAGGAGGCGTGGGCGTAGGAGGCGTGGGCGTAGGAGGCGTGGGCGTAGGAGGCGTGGGCGTAGGAGGCGTGGGCGTAGGAGGCGTGGGCGTAGGAGGCGTGGGCGTATATCGCGTGGGCGTATATCGCGTGGGCGTATATCGCGTGGGCGTATATCGCGTGGGCGTAAGAGGCGTGGGCGTACGAGGCGTGGGCGTGTGTTGGTTCGGTTTGTGCTAGCGTTGAGGGGCACACAGGCGTTCAAGTATACGCTGACGTTCATAGTGAACATAGACGTTTACGCATACGTGAACATAGGCGTTGAAGTGTACACCGGCATTGAATTGTTCTCTGGGAATCAAAAGTTTGCAGAAGTTCAGGAATTCACAGGCTTTCAAGTATACTCCAACGTTCAGGTGAACGCAGGCGTTCAAGTGTACGCAGACATCTGTGTGTTCGCAGGCACTAAAGAGTTTGTAGAAGTTCAAGAATTTTCAAGCGTTCAAGTGTACCTGGCGTTCAGGTGTACACTGTTGTTCACGTATACGCAGGAGTTGAGGTGTATGAGTGTTGCGGAGGCGTTCATGGGTATGCAGGCGTTCAGATGTACACAGGGGTTCAATTGCGCGCAGGCGTTGAGGTCTACGCAGGAGTTCAGGTCTACGCAGGTGTTCAATTGTAAGTTGGCGTTCAGGTGTACACTGGAGTTCAAATTACGGAGGCATTCGGGTTTACGCAGATGCTTCAGAGTACGGAGGCATTCAGATATACGTAGGTGTACGCAGGCGTTCAGGTGTACGCAGGTGTTCAAATGTATGAAGGTATTCAGGTGTACGCAGGTGTTCAAGTATGCGTAGGCGTGTAACGTACGTGTACGCAGGCGCAGAATTGTACGCGGACTAGGAGAGGAGACGAGGCAGAGACAGCCACTCCGTGAGCGGAAGCGGCGGGCAATAAATTCTTGAGATACTCTTGAGGGATAAGGAAGTTCCACGGCGTAACTCTGGGTTCAGACAGGTTCTTCCTCCGTATCCCCACCCCTACCCCGTCCCTCGCTCAGACAGAGCTGCCCGGAGGTCTCCGAGGATGTCTACCCCAATTCCTTCGAAAGCTTCAAATTCGCTCCATTGGTGGCTTCTTCTTAATGTCCTGAGCTTTCTCTTCTTTTATTCAATTTTACACATCTTTTTATTCAATATATTTTCATTCGTTAATTATAAGTTCATTATGTATTCTCAATTACATATATCTTGGTCGCCAAATCAGTGTAATTTTCTGGTGTTGGGAAATTAGTATATCCGAGCTTAATAAATCCTTTATCTGCAAAATGTCAGTTTGCAGTTCTTGGTTGTTCACATGAACCGGCCACAAAAGCTTCTGAGCCAGTATTTCGGGACGTCTTCCGTGATCTTCCGGACTTAAATGGCCAATGGTCATGATATAACCAAGCATTACATGTCATTAATTTAACCAATAATCTTTCGTAACGTTTCGCGTTTAGGTTCTTTTGATGATGAATATGAAAATTCGTCTCTGGTTACGTTATTAAATACAGATATTTTATTAATCTCTTGTTTTGCGGCTGAGATTCTATTATTGATGCATTGTACTAAATTCATTGTAACCAGATTCGCTTGTCCTAAAAGCTCAGAATAACACGAAAATACAAATAAATTACATCAAAACGAATAAATTATTTAGCACCTCTTAGAATCGAATAGAAATTAATAACTACTCATTAAGTTTAAAGGATGTCTTCTCGCCTCCTCTACATAAAGTAGCATATTATTTATTGAAAAATATTTCTAATAGACTCCATGATATAGGCATTTGATCAGAAATCACCAAGAGTGAATCCCTACTGAGGAACAGGGGATCGGGGAAATCGCTTTGCCTCCGTTGCAGACGTAGCGGCGCCATGGCGCGAGCTCGCTCTTCGCGAACCGCCCACTCGCTCGCCCACTCGCTCGCCCACTCGCTCGCCCACTCGCTCGCCCACTCGCTCGCCCACTCGCTCGCCCACTCGCTCGCCCACTCGCTCGCCCACTCGTTTCCCCACCCGCTCGCCCGTGCCTGCTCACCGATCTCGCAAAACCAAACATTGAAGCACCCACTGCTCTCTTGCCTTTCTCCATCACACCCTCTAACCCACTCTCCATCTCCCGCGTATAGGGATGCCCAGAGAGGCGTCAGATTTTGACTGGAACCTAAACCTAACTCCACCACATACCCCACCTCAAACCCCCGCCAGGCCACAAACCACCACTCCCCCAGTTCCCGTATGTCCCCCTCTGTCATGCCACGCTCTACCCGACACCTGTCACGATACGGTCTGTCACGACACGTTCTGTCACGACACGCTATGTCACGATATGCTCTGCCACGACATGATCTACCCGACTCGCTCTGCACATGCTCTATCATGACGAGCTCTGCCACGACACGCTCTGTCGCGACACGCTCTGTCGCGACACGCTCCGCCACGACACACTTTGCCACGACACGCTCCTCCACGACACGCTCTGTCTCGACACGCTCGGCCGCGACACGCTCTGCCACGACACGCTCTGCCACGAGTCTTTTTTTTTTCGGGGAGCACAGCCCACTTCGACACGATTGCCAAATCTCATCCCACCTTTTCTTTCCTTTTCTCTTCACTGCCTGGTCGACGTTCGAGCGGTTGGCTAGCGGGCGGCCTGGGGCGGCGCGGAAAGCTTGCTCCCTTCCTGTGCTGCCGCTGATTGGTCGAGGTCGAGGGAGGTCGAGAAATAATGAACACGTAAGGGGAAGTTGCAAAGGAAACCATAGAACTCAGGAAACTAATATGAGGCATCTGCTGTCATTTTATGTTAAGGAGTAAAATAAAATAATAATTATATATCAATATTCATTAAGGGTATTAATTGTTTAGTGTCATACAAATATTTTCCTACTGGCCTCAGACATGACCGATATTTCGTCATATTTTTACACATTTTGAAGTATAAAACATAATTAAAAGTGAATGTGTGGTACGATGTCATTTATTACATTCATTTTCGTTTGTATGATTCATATATGTCACGCTTATTGTTTTAATTATTTACAAATTCAAAAAATGAATGAGTTGGTTGTCAAGTTCTTTTTTTTTTTCGTTTAATTGCAATAAATTATATTTGTCGGAAAAATGTCGAGTAATTGTGGAAATAATATGTTCAATCAAAGCCTCCGCTCTACCGTTGGCCAACCCGAGGCGATGGCCGAATAAACGCGTTAGTGTGTGGATTTTCATCACCGAGAAAAATATCGCTACGAACTCACGTTGTGTAATTTCAATCTTTAAACCTATTTCCGCGTCTCAGAGCATCAATTGATATCACTGCAATCACTCTGACCGAATGGACCTAAGGTCCGAGTCCTGTCAGGAACAGAATTTTCCACACTAGCTACATAGCTTGGTGTAATTCAACTGCTATCTGGGGGAGAATTCTAGTGGGCGACTGCTCTGGAAGTTTTTCGTGGCTTCTTCGATCTACACCAACCAACAAACAGGCCACAAACTGAGCGCGATCTTTCTTTCTCCTTCCTTGTTCTATCCTCATTTCTTACACACACACACACACACACACACACACACACACACACACACACACACACACAAACACAAACAAACAAATCTGTGCATGCAAAAAAGAAACAAAAATTCGAATGACCGCATTAGCTACAAACGATGTTAGTGTATTATTAAATGGTTTGTATGCTTGAATAAAAATAACATGAAAGTAAGAAAGGCTGTCTGAAAAAATAGATTGTGACACATGTGGTAAAAATATTTCATTTTGCTCGTAAGATTGCCGTATTCAACCTATCGGCCTCGTCTCGCAACCTTTGATACTCGCAAAATAAAATGACCCGTTTACCTCTCGTATCTTAAATATCTATTATACAATATTTCTTCTGGGATATGTGAGAAGGACGTATAAGGAAATGTGTAAGGCTCATTTCATGTAGATTGTGAATTGATATTTTGATGGGATTTTAAAATAAAACCCATTTGAAATTATAGTGTTTAATGACAAGCCCGCGACTAGTTCGGGAGCTAACGATAGGATAACAGGAAAATTTGAACATGCATAATAGTCAAAAGAATCATAAATTAAAAATACAACATTAATAATTGAAAATAAAATAAATTAATTCTAGTAGCACCTTATCAGGATTATCCCTTAAAAGTATTCAATGCCGCCCAAGAGATACGAACATTAGGTTGGTAATATTCCTGTTATGGTAAAGAGCTGTGTAGCCAAATTGGTTAATCCAAATGGAACATTTGTTATATAAGGCATTGTACTTGTATGTAGAATACTTTAATAAAAAATCACAAGGGGACTTTGAACACTCGATATAAATGTAAAATATATAAATAAATCTGCACCGAACTGACACGCAACATCATGTTATTTTTCACATTTTTCGCGATGTAGTAATTACCACGGCGAGGTAATTTGAAACCTCACCAGCCGATTATGCTAGGTCAAGTAAAAATATTACGAGTGCATTAGGCTCGTTTAATTCCTGAATGGAAGGGATTATCAAGTGAAAGGAGTGTACGAGGTGGAAAAATTGAAATTAAAAGCCGGAGTACTGCGTTGGTTTCCGTCATAACCGTTATGACAAAGAAGGAAGAAAGGTCTTCTTTGAAAGGAAACACGAAACACAAAGAAAGGCATAATCTCACCAATAAAGCATTAAGTTCAAAACCTAAACATTGCACTTCAAAAGTTGAGAAATACATCTGTTGTGGTACTTTACCATGTTAAAAACAAATAGAAAATATTTATCAGTATGTCTGGGTGTGTCAACTGCTAAGGTAGTCCTGTAAGTGTAATACCAGATTTATCGCGGGAGGTAGCGACTAACGTCACGCCACTGGGTGGCGAGACCCCGTGCTGACCTTCACGTCGGCGTGCGGGACTTTCTTCAACCAGGTATCTCCCACCAGCGAGGCACCTCCCCAGCTGGGACCAGCACTAACTTTCTGACTGGTCTCCCGATATGTGTGGTGCATACAAGTGTAAATGTGTCTAAGGGGTGAGGTCGAGAAAGAGGAAGAAATGATCGCACGCAGTCCGTGACCCGCTTGTTAACTTACTGCTTCGGAATTCGCTTGGCTCTGAGAAACCTCGGAAAGCTATCGATCATAGCAGCCAGTGGCTCAGTGTCTCCTCCGTACAGCAGCCGAATTCATCCTAGCTATTTAGGAGTGTCGAAAATCCTACCACCGCCAGCACTCCAAACTCAGGACCTTCCGGTCAGTGGCACTGCAGCCACATGAATTTATGCCCTGAGCCACCTAAGCCGGTCACAAACCGAAAATATGTTAAAGCATATATTATTATTTTATTTTCACTACGAAAATTAAAAGGCAAGGACAAAAATTCTTTCCCCCTTTGTATTACTAGAATTAATGTAGGAATATGAAACATACTGCTGTAAAAATTACAGCATTAAAAGCTGTTAGAAAAAGTCTACCACGAGAGTGTGGCCGTAACTAAACTCCAGACGAGTAACAGCGTCGCGTTCGTTGAAAGAGCAGCGCTGATTGACGTCTGAATTACCTTTGGAAGCGACACAGGAGACGAAGCGGCCCCAATGAAAGCGTTCGGCCAGGGCCCCTGGGGAACTCCGAAGCTTCCTGCTCGCATGTACGGAGCGGGTGCAGCGCAGAGGTTAGGAAATCCACGTCGCACTCTAATGGGATTTCGAGAGCTCGTGCGCGCGGCTCTCTGTTAACAGCATCGGGTAACCCGCTCCGGGGGACTTTCCAGGCTTCAAATGAACGCAGAGCGTAGCCTGACGGGCTGGTAGTCGCTACTGGCGTGCGGTGAATGTGGCGCTTCTGCAGGCGCGAGAAAATAAATTTGTCCTGCAGGACTTTCCTCAAACAGGCCTTGCATTCCTCTGGTTTCCAAACCAAACTAGTACTTTTTTACATACGAGTATTACTTCGCCAAAGTTTGGGAACGATTTTTTCTATATTAACGAAAGTACACTGGGTAATGGCATAAATAATTATTAATGTAATATAAATAATTAATTAGTTATGCCATGCCTGTTACAAGTGCTTAAAAGCAGTCGCTACAGGGGTCAGAGCACATGGAGTGTGAAAAATTTATTAATTTAACATGTTATCACTCTTCCCAATAAAGAAACTACTTAAATTACAGCAGTTGTGCATATAATTCGGAACTTGCATTACGTTGCAGCTCATGATACCATACGTTTAACTGAGAGAAGACGTGTTCTAAGTCTTTAAAACGTTTTTCATGGAATAAATATTACCGTAATAAATGCTGTTTCAAACGCAAATGTATTTTTAATCCGAGTTTAAAAAAGTATTTTTGCCACTTTTATTACATTTTGGGAGATTACTCACTGTTGAGAAACCTCACTCCGTGAAGGGGCGATTAGAAATATGTTGCATCTTAAAATATTTGTAACATTAAGATTTGTAATTGATTATCTGTTCTATTTAATTATATTCTCACTGAATTTACGATCCTCATTATTTGCGAATAAATATTACGATTTTTACTCACGGACTGTGTTCCGTATTTGAATTAATGCATTGTTCAGAGCTTAACCTTTCAAAATTACCAAAGCAATTTTCAGTGACAAAACGATATTCTACGAAGTGCAAAATGTACTTCGTAGATTTATTAGACTCGTACTCTTTGATTTCGATTTGATTAGACGACGATTCGATTTGATTAGACTCGTACTCTTGGGTGAAAATGGTACTTGTATAATTTATTTAATAATTTATCTACAAAATCATTTGACTACCATGTTTATTATTTTTGAAGTTTATAACCTTTGCAGTTTTCACGCTAAGCCAGACATGACAAATTTGTCACATGAAAGAGATTTCAGGTGGCATGCTTCAAGGATTATTTCCAGAAATATGTCTGATTCGTTCATAAGTTGTGTTACACCTCATGTTCTGTTCCACACAGCCTAACATATTGTACAAAATGAGATGTTAGAAAACTTTAATTTCATTTCTGGACGTTCGGACCATGTTGGTTCCGTGGTAATGTAAGTATAGGCGAATTTGCTTTAGTGCTATAAGTAAATTGAAGATAAAATTGACATATTTTGTATTTTAAGTGTCTTACAATAAATATTATGAACTTACAGGGAAAAAGATGAAACCGAAAATGATCACTTTTTTCTAGTCAACAAATTGTAGAAAATATTCTCTTCTCTTACGCTCGTGTTTGTCAAAGACTCTAAACCTCTTCTACTGTGACAGAAAGTGACCTACCAAACACTGAGAGAGGTAGCTCACGACATCAACAGATGTCATTACAGTGCCTCTGACCGGAATCGGATCTCTATTCGCCGATTAAATGCCCTCTGACCAAGAGGTCCTATGTTCGAGTCCGACGGCAGCAGGATTTTCGACACTAGCTTGTCAGCTAGGTCGAATTCAGTCGCTGTCTGGAGGAGAATTGTAGCCACCGGCTGCTCTGATCTGTAGATTTACGTGGTTTCTCCGATCAACACCAGGTGAAGGTCGGAGCAGTACCCTACTAAACGGGCCACGGACCGCGCGCGATATTTCCTTCCTCTTCCTTGTCGTATCGTCACCTAATCACTACTTTCACACACTTGCACTAACTTGCACTACAATACGACGAATGTCGGGAGACCGGTTGGAAGGTTAGAGCTTGTTGGGGCAGTGCCCCACTGGTGAGAGATACCTGGATAAGGCTAGCCGATAGCCGGCGCTGGATCTCTCGTAATCCAGCGAGAGATCACCACTCTCTCCTGAAGTAAAGATGTGCTCTATACTTAAGGGACTAATGACCTTAGCAGTTGACGCGCCCGGAATCACTAGCAATCAATCATATACCAAAGGACAAGTTGCCTACGAATCAGAAGCTAATGTTACATGATATCTTTGTTAAAGGAAAGTTCACCACAAGGTCATAAACAATCATCTTCGAATCTCCTTTTCTTGTTTGAAATATTTATCCTGAAACTCTCTCTACAAATCAACACGCCTCGTTAACCGTTTTCACCCGCAATATGCGTGTGTGTGAGAAAGGGAGCCGCCTGAAATCCACATGCGCGAGTCCTCGCGGGGGTAGGCTGGTCAGGGATAATGCTCCTGGGGCTGTCGTGTCGCCGCGGCGAGGTGGGCGAGCGCCGACTGAGTAGCGGGGGTGGGCGGGGCGGATCGGGCGTGTTCAGGGGCGCTGAATTGAATGGCGGGCGTTGGGGAGGAGACGATGCGGGCAGCGAACGCGAACGAACGCGGCGCTAGCGAGGGAGGAAGGGGAAAGGATGGAGGGAGAAAGTGGGAGAAGGAAAGAGAGAGAGGTAAAGAGGGAGGTGTAAAGAGGGAGATGTAAAGAGGGAGGTGTAAAGAGGGAGGTGTAAAGAAGGAGGGGTAAAGAGGGAGGGGTAAAGAGGGAGAGGAAATAGGGAGATGGAAATAGGGAGATGGAAATAGGGAGATGGAAATAGGGAGATGGAAATAGGGAGATGGAAATAGGGAGATGGAAATAGGGAGATGGAAATAGGGAGATGGAAATAGGGAGATGGAAATAGGGAGAGGGAAATAGGGAGGGAAATAGGGAGATGGAAATAGGGAGATGGAAATAGGGAGATGGAAATAGGGAGATGGAAATAGGGAGATGGAAATAGGGAGATGGAAATAGGGAGATGGAAATAGGGAGATGGAAATAGGGAGATGGAAATAGGGAGATGGAAATAGGGAGGGGAAAGAGAGAGGTGAAGGGAGAGGGAAGGAGGGAGGGCGAAGAGTGGACGCACCGCGTTCGAAAGGAGCGCGGGCGGGGGTGGACGCAAGCGTGAGAACGGCGCGGTGGCCGCTCCCAATGGGAACCGGAGCCGAGGGGCAGCGGCCGGCTGCGTTGCCATAGAGCACCCCCCCTCCCCTCTCCTCCCCTCGCACTGGGCGCAGGAGGTGTTTAAAGCGGCGTAAAAGCCCAACGGCCTCCGCTCGGCGCTCGCAATGGACGGCGCGCGGGGCAGCAGTCGGACGCAGCCGAAACCTACATCAACCGCCCGCCCTCTTCCTCCCCCCACCCCCCTCTCAAAGAGGAGAACGCACGTCCAACGTACGCTCCATTCCACAGCGCTATTCAGATTGCCATTTCGAAAATTTGGATAAACGCGCATGATTCTCATAATATGTTCCGAGTAAATTCACGAACTCTATTTAAATTGTCACAATTAAAGCAACAATATATCCTTCTATTAACCCATGAATTAACATCAAGACGAGAGAAATGATAAGTGGAGGAATATATGTACCGGTAAAGTAAAATAGTGGAATTTCTAAAAGACAATTGCCAATAAAAATTTATTTCTTAGGCGCAAGTATGGAAATAAAAATATATTTTTAATAATATTAGGTATTTACTCATATATTACAATAGAAAAGATAAAACTTATTTATATTTTTTTAAACTAATAGTCAATGTACAGCAAAGTCGAACGAAGACTGCGTGTGCGAACTGTGCAAACCCGACTGTAGCCGCTATCCTGCGATAGACTGCACGAATAATGCAATGTCCTTAACACATCTGTGTTTAAATTAACAAATGAACATTTGTGCGCACTTTATCTTATTATTATTATTATTATTATCATTATTATTATTACAATATTGATATTATTTTCATGACGAGGATTTCTCTCCTTTTTTCCATTTGTTTTATATTATGAATTATATTGAAAGTTTGTTTATTGTGACACAAAAGGAAACAAAGAACTTTAAATCGAGTAAAAATAGTTTTGAGACAACCTCTCGAAAAGATAGAATCCTAATTTTTACGACCACCTGAATTCAGCATCGCTCGCGCAAAGAGTCCTATTTAACGAGTTGGTGCTACAACATACCTTTTCTTATTACTTGTAACAGTTATGTAACATTTTAATACTAATTGAACACACTCGTACATAGGTCTAAGTGATTCATGAGTAGAAAAGCATTTAAACCCTCTGTGTCAAAGTGAATGGAGTTAGCGCTTGTTTCCAAACGTATGGCAGAATCGTAAACCTCCTCCTTCCCCCTCCTCCGAAATCACCTATCTGAGCCGCTGCTCATCGGAAGCAATGGATGTCCTCGACCCCCCCCCCCCCCGTTGTCCTAATCACAGCTTTAGAAAGAACCGTACCGTTTCTTTAGCAAGCGAGAAGGCCGACACACGTGTGGGCTGAGATGGAAGCCGTTGGTCACAAAATGTAAAACTTCTGGGTTCAGGAAGAAGCGGCGTCAGCTCAGTTGGCTCTTGCTGAACTCCAATCAAATTTTATCAACTTTCCATAGACAATTTTTTTTTCAAAAATTTACATCTCTTTCTTTCTACATTTCTTTCTTTTTCTCTCATGTTCTCTTTTTCACTTATTTTCTTCTTACTTTGTCTTGTGTTCTCTTTTCTCTCTCGCTTTCTCTCTATTCTGTATTACTTCATCTCCCTACCAGGCTGAGAGAAAACTGAATGCAATGAAAATATAAATTTCAAGAAATTCGATGTCAACTTTTATTCGTGTGGAGTAGCTGAATATATGACATCTACCGTCCAATTCTAATTTGCGTGTGGGTAACAATTATCTGATCGGTTGCTTCCGTGCCGCATTAAAGTTTAATGAAATACAAACGTCAATGCGTCACTGAATGTAATCAATTGGCGTCGCACATTTCTTTCAGTAGCCTCAAATTGCCACCTTTACTACATATTTCATTTCGTTCTGTACAACATCCAAAAAAATTCCTCGCGTTAGTGAAGACATTATGGGGTAGAGAGCATCTAAAATAAAAAACGATGCAGAAGTAGGCAAATATCAAATCATTAGTATTGTTTGAAAAATGACCGCAATGCTCAAAATTTTCACGATGTAATGCTAAGTTGAATAATACGTCGCACATAAATATTCTATGAATTAATGATAAGTAGTTTTTAATAAGTTAATTTGTACTTTAGAAATGGCTGATTTGCGGATTCAACATATATGTACGAAGTGAGGAGGAATGAAAGAAGACAAGTTTATTTTGGTGGGGAAAGCCAAACCTACAGGTTTGTTTCAAGGTTTTAGGGTAGAAAATAGCCTAAAAAAATTTCAAAATGTTCTTGAAAATTTACTAAATGGTACTCTGGTTTCTCAGTTGATCAGGTCAGTGATTCGGTAAAATACTTGAAACATTCTCACTACCTCATAAAGACAACAATTCCTTATCAGTGTAAATTGAATTGCTTTTGAATGTTCGAGTTGCTGAAGTTACGATCTATTCCTTCGTGATATATGAGGTGCTAGGATGAACATTATTTTCACTTTTATTAATTACTGTATTAATAAATACGTGTCCCTTTATCTGGTTTTTTGTTTACACTTCAATACACTGTACTGTAATTTGTGAAAATTATGTAAAAAGTATGTTTAATAGCTTTACAATGTTAGCAACATGGGAAGAGGGATGATATAGTAGATATCTTTGCTTGGAGCTGATTGCGTAACTGAAAATGCTTTATTCGTTAGAAGAAGCAATTTCCTGTCCTTGTGACTTCCTTGCTCACACGCGCGGAGACCCTTACAGGCTGAAACAATACTCCTTTAACGACCGCCCCCCGCTCTCCCTTCGGTGCCCTCTTTCGCTCCTGACTTGCCGCCCTTGACTCGCTCACTGTCGACGCCCTCGAGAGCTCAGCCCTTTAGGGCCCTTAAGGCTCCTCCAGGCGCCGGCCATTATGAGCTTAGATTACATGGGACCTCGTCACCACAGCCCTTCATTTCAATATCCTCCCAATCAGGCTCAACACTTCGCTCTCTCCCTCGGTATCTGAATGGGCTTCCCTTGAATTATGGATGTCAGGTCGTCGAGCAGGCGCAGGTGATTGATGTGGGCTACGATGGAGAGGGGAAAACTATGAAAGAAGAGAGAAGCAGAGAGGAACAGGAGACCAGAGAGGAAGAAATGAGCAAGGCCGAGGAGAGACAAATGAAATTGGAACAAAGGAAGAGACCAGGATTGGGCTGAAGGCGAAAAGTCCGCGTCAGGTGTTTCAGGTGACAAAGTCGAGAGATGTTGTTGCCTTTATGGAGTTTTTGTGCCACGCGCAAGCTAATGATGTTATTCGCTAAGTCTCGTGACCGACCTTGGATATCACGCGTAAAGTAGGATGTTATTTCTTCATAAATAGTGCATGTACGAAAGTGTCTATAATGTGATCTTACAAGCGACAAATATGCTGCAGGTAAACAGAAACGGTTTTTAAACACACAGATCTAAATCTGCTCTGTTGGAAGTAATTAATCCTTTCTAACATCCACGAATCTGGTAAGAATTTATGAAAAAGTTTGAAAAGGGAAAATAATTTTACGCAAAGAACTGTAACAATATATCTTCATCAAATAGTATCAATTCAATATCTAGAAATGAATCTTTCTCGTGCAGGGTAAGAAAATCGAAAGCTTTTTGTATTATAAAGATTTGTTTTCTTTAACTCGTACAGAGCTAAAGATCTTTTACCATTTGTCAAAACGTCTTATAAATAATTCAAATTCTTCGGTCCACGCGTGATATACTTATTTTCCTATAATGTTTAACGCCATGTCGCAAATACTGAAGCTTATTTTAAATTCGTGCCTTACGATACTACCAGTGATTCTTCCGAATAAGTTGATGATTAAATAAGTTAAATTCCTTCCTTTTTGAGTAATGGTTGCATGTGAAATTTTGTAGGAAATTTTATACAATCACCAACTTTAACAAGATAACTTGATTTGACTGTTTATTCATGGTATAACCATCGTTTGATCTCGGTGATAAATACCAAATGAGTTAATTTGTCTGTTTTTTCGCTTTTACCGATTAGCTTCAATAATTTCTGGATGTCAAGGTTGCTTTTCTGTAAAATTTAATAGTACAGACGTCTCAACTTATTCATGAAGGAAAGTGCATCATATGACGATTTAATGTTCAATTTTAGCAGAAGTATTGCGTTTATTTATGTTATGTTTATTTCTCCGCGATAAGTCAAAATTTAACTTCTTTACTACAAACGATCCCTACAAAAACAAAAAAAAAAAAGTTTGAAAGTAGAGGAGCAAATAAATCGAATGACAATTTTTAACATTGCTTCCCATATGTTTGCGACCCATACAGTGGACCGATTCAACACGAATAGGTGAAACGTGTTGATGATATTTTGATTTTTGTATAGTGTGTTTATGAAAAGTGTGAATTGTATGCCACAGTTTATTTAAATAATTGATTTAGAATTCAAAAAATTATCCCCTTGAAAACTTCGAATAATTTTTAATAATGAGAAACAACAAAATGATGTCCCTTTGTTCTAAATACTTTAAAGACTCTGTCTTTCCAGCGATAAAGTAGGGCCAATGATGTTTCCGTAGTCTGGAACGCAGTAAGGTCTCTTTTATTTCTCAGTGAGGCAGAAGCGCTCCGATTTATTTCAGTTGAAATTGCTGCATAGTTGCGAGTTAAAGACAGGGCAACGTTGCCGAACCCGCCAACGCACTGCAGGACTCAATGTCTGTATTTGCCCTCGCTGATGAATGTTATTGTTACGGCCTTCTAGATATGGATTAGATTTGCCCGGTATTCCCTTGCCTCCCATGTAATGTTTCTCTGTATTTTGAAACTAAAGTTCGCACATTAAAAAAGTGCCATGTAGCTATTTCTCACTCTTTTTATTACAGTTATTCTTGCTGGCTGTTTGGACAGCTAAATGCTATTTGCTCCTGATGAAGCAATCTGGTGGTCCTGTCTTCGATGATTCTTCTCGTAACTTTGCCGCTAAAACTGTCGTGGATGTTTATCTTAGATTCGCACACACGCACTTCTATCACCATGGGTCTGTATTATGAGTGATGAACCTTAATTAAATGGGAGATCAGTGTATTATCCGGACATGATGGTTGAAATGGAGACATGAGGAAGGGAAGATCGACTGCGGTTCACGACTCGCTTGAAGCTGCTACTACCGCACGCGACTGGCAGTGATCGGAAAACAATCGATCAAAAAAATGACTCGTGCAGTTGTCGTCCAGGCAATGGTAGTCTTCCACCGCAGAAATGTACTGTAGAACCTGCAAAAAATACGTCAGTCGGTACATGGCCATCCATTTTTCAGTCTACAAAGATTTCATTGCAGGCTGGCAAATACTACAAAAAATAGAAACCCCTGTAAATATAGTTAATAATAGTCACACATGTTACGAAATATATGAATCTTCATTACTTATGTTATGTTTATTTTTGTCAAAGATATCCTTCCAATAGCAGTAAACATATATTAATATAAATTATACCTGTATCATGCAAGGGTCAGAAATATTTTTCATTAAATTTTTTAAACTTCATGTGTTGTGTGTGTTAGTTTTGTTGCTAGACAAAATTAGGTACGCCCTTTATAGACATGGAAAGTATTTGCCATTTGATCTCTTGAAGCTTCAACTAAAATATAAATTACCTTCAACCAAATTACATAACTATTAGTATAATACTTCATTCAGAAATGCTTGTTCAAATGAGTAGGATGTGTGAGCACAGAGCGTACGGTGCTTCTTCACCAGCGTCTGTCACTCACACAGAGAGCGCCCAGCGTGCATTGGAGCGACTGCGTTGGGTCGTCTGGCAGCGCTTGTGCTGCGATCTGGTGCTGCGGATGACAGATGCCCTCAGTCGCCCTCGCGAGCGAATGCAACTTTACCTGCCATTGGCTCGCGATTGCTCCAGAGCACGAGAGAAGCATCGACACCATCCTCTTCAACTTCCGGTTTGAAACCTGTTGCTCGCATTCAGAATTTGAGTTGCCTTCTTTGGTGGAGCTCGCGGTATCAATGTCAGATGATGTAGATTACGCATTGACATTGCCAACGCTCTGGAGTTGATACGTAATTTGCATTGGCATTGATAAATAATGACATTGATAAATGATTAAAATTTAAAGGGCCAGTGAGAAATTCAAGGCAGAATACGGTATTAGCAATTAACTTCTACAAAACTATGTATGCAAGTTCAATTCTATTAACTATAGAGTGTAAAATGAATTACCACTTTAACTTTGATAATTGATTAATAGAAATATTATTCTATAACAGAATGCTGTTAGGATTTTTACTATTTACTCTGATATGTATTCTTCTTCTTATTATTATTATTTAAAACACGTAATTATGTCCGTTATATTCTAAATAAAATAAAAGATGTGTATTATTGAGCTATTCGCTCATAATTTAAATTCTTATGAAATACTCATTGTAACATCTATTTTATCGAATTATTGTGAACTACCCAAATAGTGGGACAATAGTATCAATCATTCACTTTAAAGTCAGAACATGTACTATCAGAGGAGCCGTAACCGTAAATTTGTAAAAGATCTTGTCCAAATATATTCTAAAACTCATTTTGTTGAAATAAACGCAAAATATCTCGTGAATTGGAGAAACGTGACCTGAATGCGAAATTTCGCCAAAACATATTTTTGCACATTTTCATTTTCGAGCAACCGGTGATGAATGCAATGTGTACAATACAACCAATGAGACCAAAAGAGGAATTTGATCAAATTACATCTCCAATAACTGACAGATTTGCAGTCATCGTTTTACTATAATCACGATGTTTGGAAAATATGAAAAAACTGACACTTCACCAACACATTACGAAAACAAGGAAAGAAAAGGGGATTTCTACAGACAATCTTCTCCCGCTGAAAGCGCGAACGAGGAAATTTTTACGATTCCCGCCCGCGACATTAGGGCAATTCGCGCTCTCCCTGCGGCGGAGGGAAACCGCCTTCTGCGGTGCGGGGGTGGGGGAGAAGCTTAGAACGCAAAGGATGTGGGGGAAGGGCGCGCTGTGCAAAGTGGGACTTGAAAACTTCATGAGAGGGCGGTGTCTCCGCGGGAATTCCCCTGCCGCCGACCCGCCCCTCCACTTGCTCCTTCCTTCGCCCCTCGCTTCCGGCCTTGCGCTCTTAGTCTCTTTGGCCTACACCGTCATCCCGCTTCCGTCTCCGCTCTTGTCTTCGACCTCGCTCTTGCTTCTGTCTTCGCTCCCGCCTCCGCCCCCAGTCTTGTCTCCGTCCCGCTCCTGCTTCCATCTTCGCTCCCGCCTCCGTCCTCGCTCTTGTCTCCGTCCCGCTACTGTTTCCGCCCTTACTCTTGCCTCCAGCACCGCTTTAGCACATCCCTCTGTCGTTTTCGATTGATTGATTGTGGATTCCAGGCACGTCAACTGCTAAGGTCATTAGTACTGTATGTGAGGTGTATGTTATTCTCTTGGGAGATGATCATCCCCCGCCCGGATGGTGAGACCCGGGGCCGATCCAGGTACCTGGGTGTTTCTCCAACCGGTGCCGGCAGGGCATCACCTCAGCCGGCATCAGCTCTACGCCCCCGGCATACAAGTACTAGTTGAACTGTAGTGCGTGTGTGTGTGTGTGTGTGTGTATGTATGTATGTATGTATGTATGTATGAAAGTGTAAGTGAAAATAAGATAAGAAAAAGGCAAGAAAGATCGTGCGCGGTCAGTGGACCGTTTTTTAGGGTACTGCTCCGGCGTTCGCGTGGTGTTGATCGGAGAAACCACGGAAAACTACAGATTAGAGGAGCCGGTCGCTGGAATCCTCCTCCAAACAGCGACTGAATGCGACCTAGCTCAAAACCCATCAGAACAGCCAGCCTCTAGAATACTCGTCCAGACAGCGTCTGAATTCGATCTAGCTCTTCAGCTATGTGAAAATCCTGCCATCGTCGGAACTGGAACTTAGCAATGAATAGCTTAGAAGTCTGATGCAATCACATCAGACGGTGGCCTGAGCCACGTCTCGTTCTGTCGTGTACGTCCCCACTCCCGCTCTCGTTTTTAAATCTTTCCCCGCTCTTGTCTCAGCTGCACTTGCGTCTCCGCCCCTGCATCGGTCGCCACTCTCACGTATGTCACCACTCCCACTTCCGTCTGTACTCTCACTTTCAACCTCGCTCCCGCTTCTGTCCCCGCTGTTGTCATCGTCGCCGCTCTCGCGTCCGTCTCCGTTGGCTCTTTTAACTCCGTTCCCGCTCCCATCTCCATCTCCACTCGCGCCTTCGTTCCCGCTTTCGCCATAGCCCAGCTCCAGCATATGTCCCCACTCCAACCTCCGCCAACGAACCCTGTGGCATTCCTCCGGTGTCGCCCCTCCTCTCGCTTCCCTGCCCCACGTCTCTCTCACCCCTTCTAACTCTCCCCTCGCTCTCCCAGCTTCTCCCCCTGCCCCTCTCGCAACGACATTCCTCCCTCGCCCCGCCCCCTTTGCATTCTCCGCAAGCGCCGAGCGGCAGGAATTCTGAGACGGCGAAGTAGCATCCAAGAACACAATCATCTGCAGAAGAAAGCTAACTGCTTCTGGGTAGAAACCCAACATCATCTTCTCGTGCTTCTTGGTATTGGAAAGAGCAGAATCATTACTGCTAGTATTATGTAAAATACATGTTAGGATACATAAAATGCACTTAATTTATTGTAAATGAGAGGTTCTGTGGTTAAAATGACAGATTTTGGCATAAAATACTTTAGGCCTTCTATTGTGTGGATTGATTAATTGATTGTTAGTGATTCCGGGAGAGCCATCTACTGATAACATTATTCCCGTAGGTGTAGTGCATGTTTTCCTTCATGAGGTGGCGGTGATCTTCCCCTCGCTGGATAGCGAGATCCGGCGCCGACCGATACTAGCCTCAAGCAGGTATCTCCCACCAGCGGGGCACCACCCCAGCTGGGTCAAGTTCAAAGTCCCCGACCGATCCTCCGGCATGTGTGGTAGTGTAGTGCATGTTAGTGTGTGTGTGTGTGTATGTGTAAGGGGAGAGGTTAGGACAAGGAAGAGAAAGGAAAGATCACGCACGGTCCGTGGTCCGTTTGTTAGGATACTACTCCAGCATTCGCCTGGTGCTGATCGGAGATACCACGGAAAACTACCGATCAGGGCAGCCGGCCACTAGAATCCTCCCCCAGACAGTGACTGAATTCGACCTAGCTGAAAAACTAGCGTCGAAAATCCTGCCACCTTCGAGGCTCGAACCTAGGACATCCCGGTTAGAAGCACTGCTGTGGCATCAGTTGATGCCCTGAGCCACCGCTTCCGGTTTGTTGTATTAATATGTGTGTATATATATATATATATATATATATATATATATATATATATATATATATATATATATATAATTTACTAATATTAAGAATTCAAATTACAATATTATACGTCGTGCTGACTATAACTCAAGAAGAGATCAGAGAATGTGCAAATGAAGCTTTTAAGTATACACGTTTAACGATCGCTTTAAATTATAGAAACTTCAACCCATCGTGTTAAACAATATCTTTTTTAGAATTTGGATTTTCCATTGCACATGTTCATTGTCACAGATTATTCATTAACCACATGTAAGTCACAGACGTTTACGTTTTTTACTGCAAACTTTTCCATTGAACGCCCCGTAATTGCACAAATTTTGACGTGGACTTGCTAGTACGGTCATAGAATTCTAAAAAGCACCAAAACGTTCAAAAAAATATTTTTATTTTCGAGCATATTACAGTAAAATGTTCTTACATTCAGGAAGGGTTGGACGTGGTGAGATATTTTAATCTTCTCAAAGGGATAGGAAACTTGTTATTTTTGAAAAGACCGAGACTTGTCGTTGCTGCCATAGATATCCGTTGAAATGCGCTGATTTAATTTGGTTGTAAATGTTGCTATCGTTGTGACGGAGTACACTTATTTTTCCACATTGTAGTGTAGAGTCGATTTTCTGAGTAATAGGATTGATAGATTGATTGATTTTTTTCGTGTTTCCGGGCGCGTCAACTGCTTCGGTCATTAGTCCCGATAGTGTAGTGCAGGTTTTTTTCTCGGGATATGGCGGTGATCCTCTCCCGCTGGATGGCGAGATCCAGCGCCGACCTACCGTCGGCTAGTGGGGTTTCCCCCTAACCAGGACTCTTCCACCAGCAGGGCACCGTCTCAGCCGGAACAAGTTCTAAGCTCCCGACCGGTCTCCCGGAATATGTGATAGTGTGGTGCATGTTAGTGTAAGGGGAGAGGATAGGACAAAGAAGAGGAAGGAAAGAACGCGCGCGGTTCGTGTCCCGTTTGGTAGGGTATTGCTCCGGCATTCGCCTGGTGTTGATCGGAGAAACCACGGAAAACTACCGATCAGAGCAGCCGGCCGCTAGAATTCTCCTCCAGACAGCGACTGAATTCGGCCTAGCTGACAAGCTAGTGTCGAAAATCCTGACGCCGTGGGAAGTGCGAACCTAGGACCTCCCGGGCAGAGGCGCTGCAGTAACATCAGTTAATGCACTGATGTACCGCTACTGCTGAAAATCTTTGAATAATGCGATCCTTTTGTCTCCTAATCTACGTATACACCCCTGTATCAAGACTCTCAGGACCGCGTGTCACTAAGATGATGTTAACTTACAATCAGTAATGAAGAATTTGTCTGATGTCATTATAATTCAATCGCATTCTCTTCCTGGTGTTTTTCCATAACACAAAACAAATTTCTTGATAAGATACTGAAAAAAGAAGAGTGTTCCATTCTATAACAAAGATAGAACCCGAGGTCTGATATAAGATGTCCCATACCATTCTTATGTCAAATTATCGTAAGTTGGAAAGAATAATTACTCCAGAATATGATCGTTGGGGCAAAATGAGAGATTGTGAAGTGATATTTTTTACAGTGACCTTTTAAATATTAAATGAACATAACAATCTTATTCATTTTTTATTCAATTGCTATTGTGTGCTGTGCTGCACACATTTTATTAGCTTGTAACTTTCAACAGTATATTAATAATTGGTAATTCTCATTCTCTCTACAAAAGATCCGAAGATTCGTCAACTGAATACTAAATGTAAGATGAAGTAAACTACTCTCCTAGATTGTGATTTGTTTTTAACCTTTTCTAACATATTTTGATTTTTGTCTTCGATTTGCTTTTTATTTAAGTAATCCTGTTTGCTTTCTTATTTCCAAAATCTCGTAAGTCGTGGGTAATTATATTCAGCGTTGCCTTATTTATAACTTTAAAATACATCCGATAAAAAAGCATGTCAGTGATTGTGGAGGAGTACTCAGTGGCAATACTCGGTTCTTTCTGTTTTGTTTTTATACAAATTTCACCTGCAAAGGGTAGCAACTCTCTTTACCCTCCTGTGTGGAAAAGCTGTAGCAATGCTTTGATGAAATATTAAATAGCCCTGAAGCCATCCCATTGTGTTCGAATTTTGGTAAAGCGTACGTTTCCTGTCACTCTTTGTACATCGGTACGCAGAAATAAATGGAATGGCATTTACAAGGAAACGTTACTTGCAATAGATAATATCGCATAAAATATAATATCGCATAAAAGTACGTGTTAATAATAGCAAAAATAGCTGCGCTGATCGCTAGTTTTTTCGTAATTTGTATGACCTATATCTGGCGAATATTGGGACCGAACGTTAACAAACTGACTACGGATCGTATGCGAAGTTTCCCTCTTGAATTTCGTCCCCTTCACATTCTCCAATTAAACACAACACACTGCTTAGCGCTTGTCCGTTTGGAGAAGTACTTCGCTACAAGAGAATACTTGGAAGGAGAAACTTAGCACACCGTCGTCATTTAGGTGGGCACCGGATATCAAATTCCAGCGGCGATGGGACACCGCCCCCTCCCAGCAATAATATGCACTAAATGTATGGTATCAATAACTATGGAAGTTGATGCTGGCACTGACACAAAATAATCAATGAGTTGATATAAAAATGAAGAGTAGTACTTCAATTCTACATATCGTTTTGTCAGTTCGGAGGTTCTCGTTTATAACGCTGCTGAAGGTAGAAGCTGCCTTCACATTGTCCTCCCGGCTCGACAGGCTCTGAAGCGTCGAGGAGCTCAGGACAGCCCAAGGCGCCACCACCTCCCAAACAGAGGATCCCTCCCGCCCCGCCCTATCAATTACTGGCAGCCTCACCCCCCGTCCTCGCTTCCTCCTAAGCGGAGGACGTCTCCCGGCCTCGCCCTATCAGTTACCGACCGTTCTGCTCCCACCCTGTCCAACCCAACCCCGCCCCCCCCCCCCCCCCCCCCCCCCCCCCCCCGCACTTCCCCGCCCCTCCCTGCCCCTCCCCGCCCCTCCCCCCGCCCCTCCCCGCCCCTCCCCGCCCCTCCCCGCCCCTCCCCACCCCTCCCCGCCTCCTCCCCGCCCCTCCCCGCCCCTCCCCGCCCCTCCCCGCGCCCCTCCCCGCCCCTCCCCTGCCCCTCCCCGCCCCCCGCCCCTCCCCGCCCCTCCCCTGCCCCTCCCCGCCCTCCCCGCCCCTCCCTGCCCCTCCCCGCCCCTCCCTGCTCCTCCCTGCTCCTCCCTGCCCCTCCCTGCCCCTCCCTGCCCCTCCCTGCTCCTCCCCCGCCCCTCCCCGCCTCTCCCGCCCCTCCCTGCCCCGCCAAGCTTCTCACGCCACTCCCTCCCCACCTTGCATTGCCCCGTCACACCTCCCCCTCGCCCCCCTCGCCCCTCCCGCTCCCGTCGTCCCACCGCGTCCCGCCCCGCACTGTTTCGCTTCGCCACGCCTCGCCTCACCCCTCCGGTCTTTTCCGCCGACCCTGCCTCATCCTTCCCCGCCCTCCCGCGCCTCGCTCCGCGTGCGGCCCGGCCCTGACTCAGGCGCAGGTGGCGCTGACAGCGTCGCCGCCCGCCCCGCCCCGCCCCGCCCCGCCCCGCCCCGCCCGGCACCAAAGCTGTCTTCGCTTCCGCCACCGTCGAAGCTGTCCACGCCACCGCTGTCGCCGTGGGCGCCTTCGCAGGATCCGCCGGCGCGTCCGAGAGACAACCAGGCGATTTCTCGGGGCTCTGCCCCACAGACAGGGAAAGAAATGGAGAGAAGTAGGGTGAAAAAATATGTTAAAGGCAATAAACGTGACAATAGCGATATTGCTAATAGTCACCCTACTAATAACAATAACGCTATTGTGGCTTGTATTGCCGTTAATATATTTTTTCAAAATAACTTCACTGATTTTTTCCGTTAGAGGGGGAAAATTGTTTTCCTTGGGCTGACTTTGGCGTCCAGTCAGGATAACTAAGAAATGTAGTTACCCACTTCTAGAGCAGATAGAGAGCCAAAAATTAATATTTTTTTCCCTGTGAACATTTTATGGGAAATTTCATGACATGAAGTCATACATGTTACATTTAAACCCGATAGTAGGTAACTCAATTAGATTTAATTATTTGGAGGTCACGTTCTGATGGAGTCAAGGAAATATGTGTACCTACCGAACATCTTTGCATGAAGGGGCAAACAATAATAATAATAATAATAATAATAATAATAATAATAATAATAATAATAGTAATAATAATAATAATAATAATAATAATAATAATAATAATAATAATAATAATAATAATAATAATAATAATAATAATAATAATAATCTTATTTGATAAAACAACAAAAAGAGCAATGATAATCGATGTTGCAGTTCCCACAGACGACAAACTGGTGTCAACTATTGCTGAAAAGAAACGAAAATACCAACCTCTCGCTGTAGAGTTGAGGGACATGTACAGGTTGCAGAGCGTAGACATAGTGCCTGTGATAGTGTCAGCAAATGGCGTGGTAACCAAGGATTGGTTGAAAACTGGACAAAGGCTGCGATTAAAAGAAAAACACCTCAGAACAATGCAAAAAGCCGCTTTACTGGGCACAGCAAATATAGTCAGGAAATTTTTGAGTCTCGATTAGGGAAGAAAGCGTACTTAGAATATCAAGACATCACTTGAATCCATCAAAATGTAAAAGACTACAAGTTGTGAGAACTGTACTAACACAAGACCATAAGTAAAAGTATTTCTTCACCGAAGCTCCATGACTTCGTACTGACAAATTGTGTCTTGAGATTGTCCTCCGGCACTTTTTGTAGTGAAAAGAAAACAAATAATGATAATAATAATAATAATAATAATAATAATAATTAATTGTTTTTATTTGTGGCGAGACTCAGGCCTTAAGACCTGCTCTTCCGCCTAACCACTTTAATTAATTTACAATTTTAAAAATTACAGTTGAGGCGATCGGATGTAATTAATATTAACTGACGTGTCGCAGAAGAAGAAAAAAATCAATTTGTGACTACCAACTACATTAATTTATCAGTATGAGCCAAATGAATTTATTGTCATTTTTTGTTCATTCTTGAAATTTTGCAAAATGGAAACACATGATGTAAGGAAAATTCTTAAAAAATGTATAATAAGACAGCTCCCACTTATTCCACTTAGAATCAATATTTCAAAATTCGCCAGAAAAGTCAGTTGTCATTACCCGACAGCCTCAGCTGTGAACAATAAACAAAAACAAAAAAGGGGGGTTATTTTACATTAACGTTGTATGCATAACTTTGTTTTATCGAATTTACCATCATATTTTGATTTGCTAAATAGATAATATATTTCACCCTTCTACATGCCTTAGAACTTTGTAACGTTTGTACTGATGCACCTGCACATTTCGTACCCTGTAATTCTGATAAAACTGGAACTCACCTAACATATTTCCAAAAATTATTTTCTTAGATATTATTTATTTCTTATTTATTATCTTTGTTAATATTGTGAATGCTTATTTTATTTTCCTTGTATTGAACCTCTACAATTATTGAGTACCAGAACTTATTTTCGTTTCTCTTCAAGTTGTAGTCCTAGTAAAAGTAGAATGAACACATGTCTCGTTTATGAGGTCCTTTATCTCCGTAGAATTTAGTTCGTAAGCTCCAAAGAGTAAGAGCCTCGTATTTCCTGTAGCCGAGGCATAAAAGTCATCTTGTTAATGCATTTGGTGCGCGCGGACCGGGCGAACGACGCTACTGGAGGATGCTTCATTCGCGGGGTCAACTAACCCGCGGGGAACGGCGCTGACCCGAATCCAGCAGCTATGTGGCAGAGCATTTGTACTCGCTGGCTTTAGCTTATTCTCTAAACTACAACGAGCAACCTAATAAAAATACTTAGTGAACTTGTGCATTTTGTTAAGAAAATTGTTTCAGAATTTATAGATTTGCAAAACAGCTGACACTCTTGCTCGTTTTGAGGTAGGTAATGTAGATAAGTAATTTAGCATATGCAACGTCGTTTTATCGCATGACATGGTTTATGTCATCTTTTGTCACAACAGAGACGGCAAACATTATTTTAGTAATTTTATCCTTTAATAATGTCAACAATACCTTATTTGAAATCCCGCAATTCTTTTTATTGACATTCATTTAAGCATTTCGTGTAATTGGGACAACTAAAAAGGCTCCATTATTTGAAAGAATGCAACTGCCCTTTACGCGTGATCTACAAGGAAGCACAAAAGTAAATTGAAATATATTAGAGATGAGACGTTCAGATATTAGAGTTCGAAATGTAGAAGTTCATTTTTGCTTTTATTGAAAACTCGAATCTATCGTATTCCACTGTTTTTGATAATTGTAGTCTCTCTTTCTTTCTATCAGTTTTTAAGTTATGTTCTTAATTCTTTTAGGCAAGTAACATAGCAGAACTTACTTGTGTCAACACATTTTATAGAAATTCAGGAAAGCTGTTTCGTGAATTAGATAGTTTTTCCACAAAAATTCCTTCCTAGAGAGATGTTCTTGTTTTTTGTAGCTCTTGACAGTTTTATCTACATTCCCAGTTGTTTGTAGAAAACAAATTTTTATATCATTTTCCTTTTTAATTAAATATTTATTCTTCCTGTCCAAAATAAAAAAGTAACACTAAAATTTTGTAAACTTTTAACTCATTAATTTTTCTAATTGTAGAAACATGCGAGCCTCCCATGCGGGTTTTTCAATAATTGTCGAAATTATATAAAAAACTAAAAATTGAACATGCTTACTTTGATTTTTGTAACTTATAAAAGTCTCCACAACTAATTCAAGTTACTGTACTAGTAAATATTTATTATTATTATTTTCCGGTATGCTATTGATTCACCCGTTATCATAAAACTATAATAAGTTTAACAATATTAAAATACGCGGTAAAATAGCATAAATGGTGCAGATAAAGTATAATTATTCGTTCATTTTCGCCTATCATGCCATTTTACCGTATATTAAGATCGCTCGTCGCTATAAGATCGTTAAATTGTCACGTTCGATTTCATACCCCGGTTGTCAGTAGTAGCAGGATCACCAGATTTTTTTTCTCGGCGAAGGATATTTTACCAAAACAGGAAAACATTGCAATGAAAAGCAGGACATTTTACATTTTTATAGTTCACAATGTGTAGGTAATGTACTCAACAATTCCAAACCACTAATAGTATTTGAAAATCATATTAGACTTTGCGACATTAAAAATTAAATTAAAACGACATTAAAAATGCTTCCGACTGGATAAATACGATTTCGCAGTCACCTTTATTATCCACCAAACAATAAGCATAAATAAATTTTATATCACAATAAGCCTAATGATATATTATGCATGTCATTATTTGAGTAAAAATGTAGATATTGAATATATGAAGTCCTTTTAATTAATTACATTACTTTCAAATTATGCCAGTATATTTTTAATTCAACTGAACATAAGGGAAGACATTCCATGTAAATTTAAAAAAAGGGAGGACAGGAGGAAAATGTTAAAAACGAGAACATGTCCTCCAAAAGGACAGATGGCCACCCTGGTAGTAGCTGTCTGTAGATCAAAGTTCCGGTCTCAGATCCGGGTAGAATCAAACTCATGGTCTTTCTGACCATACCGGGAGCGGTGCTTCAGTGCATCAACTGATGTCGCTGCAATGCCTCTGACCGGTAGATCCTAGATTTGAGTGCCAACTGCGGCAGGATTTGCGACACTAGCTTGTGAGTTAGGTCGAATTCAGTTGCTGCCTGGAGGAGAATTCTAGCGGCCGCCTGCTCTGATCGGTAGTTTTCCTTGGTTTCTCCAATCAACACCAGGCGAATGCCGGAGGAGTACCCTAACAAATGGGCCACGGACTTTGCGCTATCTTTCCTTCCTCTTCCTGTCTTTTCCTCTCCTCTTGCACACACTTACACTAACATGCACTACACTACCTCATATGGAGGGAGTCTGGTCGAGAGCTTAGAGCTTGTTCCGGCTATGGCGGTGCCCCAGCTGATGGGAGATACCTGGTTGAGAAAAACCCGCTCGTCGACGGTAGGTTGGCACCAGATCTCGCTATACAGTGGGGGAATATCACTGCTAAAAAAGGACTACTCTTACGGAGCTAATGACCTAAGACGCTTCAGGAATCACCATCAATCAATCAATCTTCCTGCCCATCCATTTTCAATATTTCGGTATCACAAGTATCTACAGGCAGCGTTCCGATAGGAAATGCTGGTGTCTGAAAGATCGCGCGATCGAATGGGTCACCCGAGTGGTAATTGATCGGTCGTCTGTTTTGAAAGGCAGTGTACATAAATATCTTCTAGATAAATTGCGAAGCTGAACACTACATAACTGAACATTGTCACTTCCATTCCTTTAATTCATCTTGGCCGCTTTCACACGCTCTTTATCCACCACTGCATTATTAGTTTAGCATGTGACATACTAATATTCGTGCATGTAAACAGACCTCGTGATATGTTTCAGTAGAAGGTTTGATATGAGATCTCGTTCCAGGAATAAATATGTATCTTCTGGCCTTCGAAATGAAACAGGTTTATTAATATTTCGGTTTAATTGGTTTAATTGGAAATGATTAGATATAACGGTGGTAATTGCAACGCATTGTTATTCTAAATTACAAAATTAATGAACTTTTTATTCACATTATTTGCAAGGTGATTTTTCTGTTCATTGCTCTCTTCTAACTACCAATGTTACAATCCTTATTTTGGAAGCCAACAAGTGAAGAACAAAAGCGCTTTGGAATTGCAATAATAAAAAATGTTGCTAAAATTTTGCCGTGGCCCTCAAAATCACGACTTTTCGTTAAAATTCAAAACAGAAAATAACCAACATTATCATAATTGCCTAGGATTACATATGATATTTCAATGCATCGTTGTGATGATGCAAAAAAGGTTAATTGTAAGGAAAAATAATTATCGTAATTTTCCTAAATTTAAATACTGGGTGCACTAGGCTCGCGATCTGCGCAACGTGAACGGATTTCGGCCTGGCGGGTGTCGCTTACCATAAAGGGTAGCATAAATGTGGATACACGCACGCGTGTTTACAGCTCAGCGACTTCGATGTTCTCCGAGGGAAAGTCGCAGTGAACTAAAAGTAAATGTAATACAAAACCCTTAATGATGAAAAGCACTGTGCGAATTATCAATTATGTAGATTAGCGCTCGCAGCTACCTGTCAATTTTTTTATGGCTACAAATCCGCTGAACATTTTCCGTTCCGCAGCCAGTGGTGGGGGGTGCACTTTTCTTAAGGAAAGACGATCCCAATTGAATTGTCCACTTCAATTGAAACATGCAAAAATTAAAAACATACGTTGACTTGCGATGTAATAATATCTATCTTTTCGATTTGTCCGTTTACAAGGATCTCTGCCAGTACAAGTTAAGAATTTAAGCTGTACACGAATTGTGCCCTGATTTGGACGTTTTCTGGACTTCTGCCTTTTCCTGGTCCTTGTCCTGGACTGTGTGACAGCGCCCCCCTGTGAGTGTAGTTCAGCGTGATAAGCATAGAAAGAGACGCGTGTGGATATAAGCTCTAGAAAAGAGGATATGCTCCCTTGTGCTGTTTAGTTCTATTCGAAAACGTTTCCTCTTCTGGCTGCAGGAGCGCTGTGGCATACGAAATATTAACACACGAAAAGGAAAGGCCAGCAGCGCGCGTTGTTCAAAATTCGATGAAAATCAATTTCCTCATAGCTTCTTCTTCCTTTCAAGGATTAGGCATTAGTGCCTGTTCCGTCTTCACTTGCACTTCAAGACTGCCTCTTCCATGGTCTTCCGACATCTCTTCGTCCTTTTGGATGATACTTCATTACTGATGGTGCTTCCATAATTCTCTGTCTTCTATCTTTTCATTCATATTATTTACACCCAGTTATTTTCGGATATCTTCGTTTTTTATATGGTCTTGTTTTAAGCGGCCTTTAACTTTCCTGAGAAATCTAATTTCTGTTGCTTGAATGTTGCTTTGATCTCGTTTTTTTTTCATTATCCATGGTTCACTTCCATACAGGAGAATTCAAGTAGTCATTGTCTAATAAAATTTCATTTTTGTGTCTTTCCTTAATTTATTCTGAAGAGTTTTGTTCACTATTCTACACACTGATTGAAATGTATTCCTTTTATTTGATATATCTTTGTCCAAGTCATAACTCTCATCACAACCAAGATAACTAAAATTGGAAATTTGATCAATTATTGTGTCAATGACTATTTTTGAGCAAATGGGTATTTATCATTATGGGCCATAACTTTAGTCTTTTTAGATATTCGGAGTTATTCTCATTTTCACCAAATTTATGTAGTTCTCATAGCTATTAACTAAATATATACATTTTCCTTCAAATATCAAAGCAAATATACGATTATTATTTGGTAATTACATTGAGAAGAAAGAAAATATGTGAGGAGGACTTTCCCTCTCTGAGAATCCGGCTCTATCTGCACCTAACTGTGGTTGTACAAAGATAACATAGACCAATCACGGGTCTCCTGGCGCTGGTTTGTCAGGCCGTCGCACTGTGACTGTTGAGAAGAGAGAGCTTGCCTCCTTCCGTTGCCATTAAATCGTCGCAACAGACGCACCAATAGCTCGTTGAAAATGACCGCACTCAAAAGAACCAGGAAATACTGGGCATCTTCTTTTCCAAGCTATTACCTCCTGTTCCAAATTATTGGTCGTGCCTCAAATACGAGAAAATAAAGAAGTTCATTCATGTCCGTGTATCTAATACGAAGTTCTCAGGGATGACATTGAAACATTGTTCTTAATGCCTGGGGATGAAGCCGAAGTTTCTAGGGATGCCATTAAATCTTCTCTTGTTATCTGTATCCGAATATAAACCTGAATTGAAAGAGGAAATATATTACCAGTGTAATTATCTTTTTCACTAGGTTTGAAAAAGATAAGTACACTTCTTAATACTCTGATAATACAATATATTGTAATACTGTGTCACACAAAAACTCTTTTTGTTAGGCCAAAGAAGTGAATAATTATTTCTCCGATATATAGTAAACTATTTTCCCTTATATGTTGTGTGAGAGGAATCCGCTTTTTATGAGTCCTTGATACCGGAAAATTTATTTACGAAACCCTAGCATCTCACCCCCTCCCCAGTTTTTCATCATGTTTTATAATTCTTAATTTATCTGGCTGATGAATCTTCGGAAAAATTTTCATGAAGCCTCAATAAGATTTTTAAAATTTCTCAAAAGTAGCTCCACATTATTTCCTTAATATTTTTCTGAGCTAGAGTTACTTATGCTTATAAACCCTGCGTATGTTCAATTTTTTTAAGGATATTCAGAAATGAGTGTCATTTGAAAGTAAACGATTTAATGAAAATTTTAATGTTTTGGATCAAACACAATATAAAATTGTTTGACAGTTACAATCTTCATCTCAACGCATAATTTGAACATGTTTATTTTACTATTCTTTTGATACAATGAATCGTATTGATTTTGCATTTGTGGATGAAAAGCAGATCAACAGCATTAAACAAAGCTCAGGCATGAACAAAATCCCTCTTCCCTCAAAAAGAGGACAGACACAAACATCGGATATTCTCACCCAACCGAAACGAACCTCGTAACATTTTCAAACGAATCGAAGCCCGGACCCGAATCGATTATTTTAATCGGTTCAGGCCGTTGCGTGGCCCTAGTTTGGTGAAACGACTTTTGCTCTGCTCCGGAGCGAACGCGGAGGGTGGGGCCCCAGTGTACAATACAATGTTTTCCAGCCATCGATGTGCCACGTTCCTGAGTGTTTTTTTTGTTGTTGTCCGTTTCTGACAATCTTTAAATACACTATCAAGCAGGAGTAAATTATTTCTTTGTTTTTCTTTTACTAGTTTTAGTAAATTCTGAAAATAATAATTTTCAGTCATACATCAATGAAAATGACGAAACAGCGTGGTTTTTTACTATCTTGCAATACGACATACGTAGTTAATTGATTATTTCGTATTTCTTAGCTCGCCAAGTGCTATGGTCATTAGTAACATAGGCATGTATTTTCCCTCAGGAGGTGGCATCGGGAGCGGTAGCTCAGTGCATCAACTGATGTCACTGCAGCGCCTCTGACCGGGAGGTCCAAGCTTCGAGTTCTGCCGGCGGCAGGACTTTCGACACTAGCTTTTCAGCTAGGTCGAATTCAGTCACTGTTTGGAGGAGAATTCTAGCGGCCGGCTGCTCTGATCGGTAGTTTTCCGTGGTTTCTCCGATGAACACCAGGCGAATGCCGGAGCAGTACCCTAACAAACGGGCACGGACCGCGCGCGATCTGTCCTTCCTCTTCCTTGTCCTAACCTCTCCCTTACACACACACACTTACACTAACATGCATTACACTACCACATATCCCGGGAGACCGGTCGGGGAGCTTAGAGCTTGTCCCGGCTGGGGCGGTGCCCCGCTGGTGGGAGAGTCCTGGTTGGGGGGAAACCCCACTAGCCGACGGTAGGTCGGCACCGGATCTCGCCATCCGGCGGGGGAAGATCACCATCTCCCGCGAAAAAGACATGCACTACACTTACGGGACTAATGACCAAAGCAGTTGACGCGCCCGGAAACACGAAAAAATCAATCAATCACAACGCTGCGTTACAAAACAACACCGGCGAACTCGTAGAGAAATCTCTTAGATTAAGACTACTCCTGTTGCGTATGCGCACACCGCGAGAGGCGCTGATACACCAGGAGCACTCCGGTGCGCCGCGTCGCATCGCGTCGATCCCTATAATGAGCGGTTGAGGCCGGTGCGTGGGCAGACCAGCGCCGGAGGCCCATGCCCAGGCTCAGGCTCTGAGGGCTGAGTTTGCTCAGCCGACGCACGAGGCGCTTAATGACCGCTCCGCTCCAAAGCCGACGAAGACGGAACTCTGCCTCCAGGTGCTTCTCCAGTTGAGGCGCGCTTAGGTGACAAAGCACTGCGACCTCCAACCTTCGTTCTCCCCTCCGTCCTCCTCTGTCCTTCCGAATTCACCGTTCCACTCACCTCACTCCATGCTCCCTCTTCTATGCCCGCTTCCGGTTCCCCGTCCCCCGACTCCCCGTCCCCCGACTCCCCGTCCCCCGACTCCCCGTCCCCCGACTCCCCGTCCCCCGACTCCCCGAGTCGACTCCCCGACTCCCCGTCCGTCCCCGTCCCCCGACTCCCCGTCCCCCGACACCCCGTCCCCCGACTCCCCGTCCCCCAACTCCCCGTCTTCCGACTCCCCGTCCCCCGACTCCCGCCCCGGATTCCCCACCCCCCGATTCCCCGCCCCCGCCCCCGATTCCCGCCCCCGATTCCCCGCCCGATTCCGCTCCCGATTCCCCTCCCGATTCCCGATTCCCTCCTGATTCCGCTCCCGATTCCCCGCCGATTCCCGCTCCCGATTCCTGCTTCTCTGATTCCGCTCCGATTCCCTCCCGATTCCCCGCTCCCGATTCGCCGCTCCAGATTCCCCGCCCTGATTAATTCCCGGATTTAATACGACCCAGCGTCTGCGGCGACGGTGGCTGTAGTGCCTGTCGCTACATCCAGCTGTTGCAGATCAGTTGTAAATATTGCTTGAGAAAAGCGCAAAATTAAATTGTGTTACTACTCCAACAAAATGCGTTATTTTTCTTGCGTAAAGATATGCATTTGCATACAAATCCTATCTCTACTCTTTACAAATCTTAAATTATTAGAAACGAAAACTATTTCTCTTAATGTTAATGTATCAACACCTATTCGACAATTAAAACTGCTTTTCGTACAGCTACGAAAATATTACATGTCCGAACAATTAAAAGGAATTCTTTGAATTTCACACAACCGACTCATGGAATTGTTGCATTCCAATGTGATATTTCCTGAAGGTTCTCAAATGGAGCGTGGAAAATTCAATTTTGAAAATTCGAAGATTAAATGTGCATAATTTTTTAAAGAACTGTTGTTCTTAGTTTTCATTGAACAAAATAGTAACTAACATCAACATTGTAATTTTTGGGGGCCGGTTATTTGATGTTGCATCAACATCTTGGTCATTAGTGACCAGTATTAGAGTTAACGTTATGGTAACTATGAAGATGATACGATATGGTGGTAATAAGAGGTGAAAGGACGAACACAATACAACCATGCCCCAGGAGAGACTCTAACCCGCGATCCTTCGGTCCGAGATCACTATGACACCACTAAGGCATAGCGATCTCAGTCACCGGCCCGGCAAAATTGTACTTTTGTTATGTTATATTTTTTGTTGTTCTCCGTTGTATTCTGAGGGCTTTTCTTTTAGAGTACGTTCGTAGCAATGTTCTTGGAACCGATGGCAGTCATATATTAGCGTAATGAACAAACCACCTCCACACCTGAACTACAGCCTTTTATACACATCGCCAAAATCTAGAGAGCGCAACTTTGGAAGCTAATTGAGGTCTTGTGTGTATAAAAGTGAGCGGGTGATTATTGAGAGGAGGTCAGGGTTGAGGGGAGTCTCCTCGCTGGGGCGAGTGCGGTGACCTCCCCACCCCTTGCGCCCTCCGTCGCACGCTGCGATTAGCCGGGCTTCACGCCGCCGCGTCAGCCCAAATCGATAGAACATCGGGGGCAGTTTGTCTTCCGGCGCTTCCGAATTCTGACCCTCGCCAACTCGTCTGCCCGCTTTCTTTGACCTCTCCCCCTCCGTGCTCTTGTCTCTTCAGGGCACTGCCAACCCGCCTCTACGCTCCCATCCAGCCCAGATTTCCCAACCACCGTGCCGTCCTTCCTGGTCGCCGACCCGCCCTTTCCCTCTCAGTGTCACTCCACCCTCTCCACTTCGCTAACATCCGCTGTCTTCCTTGCTGTCCCACCCGGTTTGTCAGCCCGATCCCTCACCACCCCGCCTCCTCACCTTCGGGTCTCGTTACTACCCTGCCCCCTCGCCCCCCTCGCCGAGTCATTTCCTTCGTTACCCCGCCCACCTTATCTCCTCGTCTGACCGGGAGAGGTCGCTCATTGCAACAACTGATGTCACTACAGTGCCTCTGGCCGGGAGGACCTGGGGTTTCACTTCCCACGGGGGCAGGATTTTCAATATTAGCATGTGAGCTAGGTCGAATTTAGTCGCTGTCTGGAGGAGAATTCTAGCGGCGAGCTACTCTGATCGGTAGTATTCCTTGCTTTCTCCGATTAACAGCAGTCGAATGCCGGAGCAGTACCCTACCAAACGGGCCACGGACCGCGCGCGATCTTTCCTTCCTCACCCTTGCCCTATACTCACCCCTTATTTACAAACACACGTACATGCACTAAACTACCACAGATGCCGACAGACCAGACGGGAGCTTAGAGTTTATCCAGGCTGAGGCGGTGCTCCGCTGGTGAGAGATTCCTGGTTGGGGAAAGCCCCGCTAGTGGATGGTAGGTTGGCGTTGGATCTCGCCATTCAGCGCAGGAAAATCACCACCTTCCAATGAAAAAGCATACACTACACTTACGGGACTAATGGCCTCAGCAGTTGACTCGCCCGGAATCACTAACAATCAATCAATCGCCCAGAGTGTGGTAGTCCGCTTGCGCATCTCTCTTCCTTCGGCGCCCCGCCCCCTCTTCGCTCCGCCTCGACTCATTCGCGCAATCTCGTGCTGCCCGTGCTCTCCTTGGCCACCGCCTCGCGTCCGCTGCTTTCAGCTTCACCGCTGCTGAGAAACCTTTGGCTCCTTCACAGCCATTAGTAAATTAATCACTCACCCGCCAATTGCCTGCACCAGTCCACCACTCACAGAGCGGTTATCCTTGCTCTCTCCATCTCCCCGATCGCGTTGAGTAGAGGTAGTGCTGTAGGTACTTCTGGGATACTTTCTAAGTCATTGAACATATATAGTCAGGTGGAAGAGAAGGGTCACGCACAGTCCGAAAGGTATCGCTTCAGATTTCTCCTAAAATTGTTCGGTGGAAACCACGAAAATTACCGAATTGACCTGTCGGACTCTATACTTATCTAGACAGTGACACCCTCCAACCTTTCTTCAACTGCGGTTGAAAATTTGGCTAGAAATCCTTGTGGGCTGGCAGCTACATACTCGGATTCATGTGATGGGGATATATCGACGCTTGAATTCTTTAATGAAATTTTGCGTGAATTTCATTATTAAATAGTAACATTGTTGCGACAAATCTACAGATAAATTTTAACCACTTGATGGCAATGCTTGAAAGCTGTTCGAGGTTTACTGCGACAATCAAATGAACATTCAACTGTACAAATTTGCATCCAGATTCTAAAAGACAATGTTTAAATTTTAATTTGACGTTTGGAATTCCAAGGAATATGAAATGAGTTATTATGTTCAATAATGATGGGGAAATTTTGAAATCACAAATATTTTCTTTGTCCAAAGAAGAATTGGTCAACTCTCACTCAGACACAAGTTTAACAAGCTAAGTTTGAATAAATTTTCTTAAGCTAATTTTATTCAAGGATCTATATCACATTCTATTCCAAAGAGACCTTTTAACATTCAACATGTCAGCTCACTCTCTTGGTTAATAATAAAAAATTACTGTCTAAATCAAATTTTAAAATGCTTGTTTGAAATTTTAAAAATAAACCTGTGTTATATTTCTGAATATATATTATTAAGATAATGTGTTGAAACTTTGAGGCACGTGCCTGATTCAAGTTTTGTCAAAATATCGCATTCTATGACAAAAACACAAAACTAAAAGGATGTGTTATGTCTTTAGAACTTTCAAATGTCACAACAAATAAAGTAACAAGAACCACGCTCTGTTCAATTAGGTTATTTTTGTCTAGGCGAAGGTAAAGTTCGAGCATTTTCGATCGTTCTTAGAATTTTGGATTTAACTACAATTTTTCTTCATTCAATAATGATCGAGACAAAATTTCCAGGTTTTCATAAATGAAAACTTTATAGTAGTTAGGTTCAGAATTCTGAGAACCATAAAAAATGCTGGAACTTTACCTCTTTACCTTTGCCTAAAAAAAATAAAAAACAAAACAAACTAATTGAACAACAGTCAAACTCTAGTATTTTTCCATTACGAATATTGGAAAATGTATATCTCAAAATCACAATTTAGAATGAAATATATGAGTTATCTATAGAAAAATAACATTGATTTCCCGTTAAGGACAAAAGTCATGGGTTCGAATGCCTCCTGGAGCATGAGTTTTTGTGTGTGTGTGTGTATATGTTTGTGTGTGTGTGTGTGTGTGTGTGTGTGTGTGTGCGCGCGTGCGTGTGTGTGCGCGTATACCGTTATCGTTACCCCCAATGTTACAGTGGTCACTACAAGACCTTAATAGTTAAAACGCGAACTTAAATAAGTAAATAAAAGGACAAAAGTACTTAACGAGATAAAAATGACTAGGAAAGTCAATTATGTATCAAGAATCTGTTCTCAAGACTTGACGTACAGTCCTGAAATTAAGGACATTCTGAGTTGCGATACGATATCGCATTAGGAAAACCAATTCTCTGATCCAGCTCCGTTGTGTCACAGTCTGCGAAATTCACGCACACATTTTCAACTCGCGCATTAAATCCTAATTGAGTCCCGTTAAATAACTAAACGCATTAATTATAGCGAGGCTCTAGCGTGACGTGCAGCATAAATCGTGCACGTGGCCGTTGCGTAATCGAGAGAACAAGGGCGCGGCGTTGCCTGCCAGCGACGGAGCACAAGAGCGCATGCCAACGCACACAGTGTTACGTATTCTAACGTGTGTTCTTTTCACCTCATTGACAGATGTCATTAAACAATTAAAATATCGGTACACAAATCCATGTACCAAGTAGAATCGTTTCTGCTGCATAATTGTTTCAGTACAACCATGGAGTCATCAAAGAAGAAAATAATGTTTATTTTAATAATAATGTTGAATGCATTAGCCCTTTATTACAAAGGTGACCTGTACCATGTTTGGTAAGAAAGGCGTAGGCTGACTGGCTACTTCGGGTAAAAATAAAGAAAAACACACTTTTATAATGGAACTTAATGCATTGAACATATATGATATGGAGTTACAAAATACATTTTGAAAGTTTTTATAGATACAGCTAAATAACTTGTCACTCACAGCTCACACTTGCTTGATGCTGTCCACACATGGCTTTTGAGAAGCGCCCGCAGTAATACCTCGTCATGCGGTCTTTGTTGTGATCACCGTCGACCAATTATGATTGCTAAATGTTCTGAACAACACTTAAATACTAGATGACAAGATATTCATTATTAATTTTCATTATTGACAGTATAACACCAGAAACTGACATAGTTACAAAGACGTAGTCTTCTGGATGACGCGTGTTGGCATATACCGGAAGTGACCTACACCGAAAATAGGTACGCGCACAAGGTTACGTGTTTTTTACAGCATCGTCACACAATGAATGTACCTAGAGATTCAGAAACTGGGGGTGAGGGGAAAGGGGTGAGGAAAGCTTTCGACACTATTGCGTTGTCCAACTGACGACGCCTTTGAAATCTTTGGTTACTTTATACTGTATATTTATGAATGAGTAAGTATGATATGGCCGAGGTGGCTAAGAGCGAGTACCGACTCAGCGCTTCGGTCCGAAGGGTCACGGGTTCGAGTCCCGCCTTGGGCATGGCTGTTTGTCCCTTGACTTTGTACGTATGTGTTGTCGCGGAGGGCCTCGCGTTCTGCTGACCCCAGATCAGAGGAGCCCGCAAGTGTGTTGGTGTCTAGTGTAGGTCGAATATGAGGCCCATCGGGGCGTAAAGGGTAACCGGCTGTCGGCTGGATAAAAGCCCTAGATAAAAAAAAAGTATGATTGTAAAATGTTGCGTACTTGAGCTTCTGAGTCAATGACCACTATCTCCATCAGATTTTTCATGTGGTAGAGATTCTGGAGCTTAAGAAGAAGTGCGCAGAAGTGCGTATTTTCTCCCCGTATGTCAAATAAAATTGTTTATTGACGAAAAGAAATCAAATCAAGGAACACGTTATGTAGATGAAAGAGCATTATTTACAGATATGCAAATATGGTAGACGGCTTACCTCCAGCCGATGTCATTATCCATCCAAATGTGTTCTTCAAAATAAATATATTCCAACAAAATGAATGTTAATTGTTCAATTAAATTACGTGATAAGAATACAAGATTTCCATTTTACATTAGCGATTGTTTGAAATAACGATTTGGTCACGTATTCACAATTCAATAAATATAAATTCTGATTAATTAGCACCAAACTGTAAGTAAATAATTGCCTTTAATATTTCTCATGTCAAAAATTCATAAATTATCACAATAAAACTTTTGCTTTGTTTGCAGCTCAGAGAGTCAACAATCTTCTATGAACAACATTCATTTAATTTCCTTCCAACCAAACGACCAAACAAACAAACGACGAGTATCTGTCAAATCCGTCAATCTATCGTCAAATTCGTTGGCTATTTCATAACCTACTTGATTGTCTGTTTTATAACTTTATTTCTGTAGTATTCGTATTTTATAGACAATTAAAATATAAAACTTAAGTAACTACATCAATAGTGTTAAGGAAAAATTTCATTACACATTTTGCAGACAAGAACTGGTGCTTCATAAGATGGATTTTAATTTTTTTTTAAACAAGATGAAAACATGAACACAACACCCAATTTTTAAATTCAACAACACAATTAAATGTTTCACATATAAAATAAGAAGATTGAAATGCGACAGCAATTATTCATATTGGTGAACGTAGTTCTTACCGAAGTGAATAGTGTTTATTCGACTAATCCAAACACAGACGTGTGCTGACGGTTTATATTGGGATCCGAAAGAATGTAATACACCTACGTAGGCTCCCTAGCCTCATCGATGTGATAATTGGGAGAGTCTAGGGAAAAAATGAACCTTCGCCTTGGAATCTTGGAAAGAAATAAAACTCAGTCGAATTAAGAGATTGACCTAGGTCCCGAAGGTAAGTTAGGAGGAAAAGCAACAAGATAAATATCTTATATTTTAATGTTTTATACACTAATATTTTCAAAAAATGATATGAGCACATCTCTGAAACTATTTGTCATCTGCAAGGCAAAGTAATAAATTTACTCTTGTCCAGCGGGAAATTCCTAACCTTAATTGACTAATATAATGTAGTGATATTTTGTTACCAAATTCTAAATTTTGTTATTTAATTTTACTACTAGTGTTATTTTGTTATCTAATATCCAAGTCTTATTCTGTTTTCTAATACTAAATTCTAAGGGTCTATTCTATAGAACGATCTTGGATCACGATTTACATAGAATTACTTTACGCTTACATATGGGTTTGCCACATGAGTTCACTCTATTTTGAGATATTAATTTTCATTTTTGTCCGAAACGAGACGCTTGGCCCATTTGGTCGGCCGTACAAGCGCGTTGTGGAGCATGGTGGTGGGAGAACGAGACAGTGGGAATGGGAAGAGACGCGGATGACGTGGTGAGATCTTAGTCACGTCCACGCCAGACCCACGACATCCGATGGGTAGGCAGCACCGGTCGCAGATATTCGATTCCGGCGGAAGCACTGAAGAAAAAAAGGCGTCTAGTTCTTCTCGGCGGGAATGAAAAGGACCCACGTAAAAACACACAAGCGGCATTGGCGGTGCGGGCGGCGAGGGCGGCAGGGCGCTGCGGAGGCGGGAGTGGGGGCGAGGGTGGTGGGAGCGGAAGCTGCTACGCAAGCAAATGGATTCTCCGCTGATTTATCGCGCTCGGCGCCGTTCCCTTCCGTTCCTCTACGCCGCACCGCAGCTACTGGAGAGGAAAGGAGGAGGAGACGCTGATGGCGGAGCGGGATCATTTCTTTCGCGCAGGGCCTCTTCTCAGAACCGATTTCATTTCTGAAAATTAATATTTCAATCATGCGTTTGATGACACAGGATCGACTCTCACAATCGTTTAGATGGCAAAATAAATAAAATTCCGGCGTCACCAAATGCTGATGGTGTATTCTTTTTTGTATGAGTATTGAGAAATAGCTAGCCTGCAGTAGTAGAAAGGCTGATGAACAAAACCATACAAAATGGTTTTGCTATTCACAGTGCTCAAGAACAACAAACAAGACACTCTCCTATAACACTGCAACAAATTAAATATTTTAAGTCTAGAAAGTGTTCAGCACAACAATTACTTGCATACAAGTAACATAGAGTTGAGATTCCATAAGCAAAGTAAATTGAAAATATATAATGAAGGACAGCTAACTAAGGAAAACTACTGATAAGAGCAGTTGGCCACCAGAATTCTCTTCTCGTCAGCAGCTGAATTCAACCTAGCTATTTAGCTACTGCCGCTCTCGATGGCTCGTTGGCTTGCGTGCTCGCGTTCTATGGCGCAATCCCGGGGTCGATTCCCGGGCGAGACAAATTATATTCGTGCGTTTTCCTTACATATATCCCAGTATTATCGCGAACATGGCCGGAGTTTGGGTAGTTATATTTAAGTTTCTGTCCACATTGTAAATTAACAATAAAGATATTGCTGCTACTCACCTACCTTCTCGGGCCTTTTCTCCATTTTCTCCACCCTAAATTTTCTAGATCACTGGACGTATAAGGAGCATTTAAAAAGAAATGAAGCGGAGGATTAGAAACAACCAAGGGGAACAAAAATGACGTAATCTCAAGGTGAGGGGTTTGGACTGTATGGAGGGGGACTGAAAATCTCTCATTTGAATTTCTGCAAGAGTGTCGTTATTGTGTTGGCAGTATGAAGCCTTGCATAGTTCAGAATAAGAATGAACTCGGTAAACTTGCCTGGTCTTTCCGTGTAGAAATTCAATTTGGAGGTTCTCGGTCATCCTCTACCTCATCCCAGGCCTCATTCTTTGTGATAACGCCACTCTTGGTGCCTTAAAAATGGCTCTGAGAATCAAACGATTCGCCTCGGATGACGACGTCCAGCAGTGCGTGAGATACTGTTATGTGTAGCTCCGTTAATTTTACGAGACAGCCATTTACCGCCTTGTGTTGTAGTGTAACAAGTGCGTAAACAGCCAAGGGTAATATTTCTGACATACAAGTACTGGTTTTTGTTTCTAGCCCTCCAATTCGTTACGTTTTGAATGCTGCTTATATTTCAGTGTGGCCCATCCTCCTTCAGCCTCAACCAGTACCCTTCAGCTCCTTCCAGCCTCATTCAACTTCTATCACCCACTCGAGTCGTTTTCAGTCCCTTCAGCTCTTTCCAACCCTTTCATTTCCCTCCCATTTCAATCCCCTTTACTGCGACTGAACCTACCTCGCGAAGGAGAATGCCAAAGAGGAGCCATACCGACAAACTACCCTCTCTTGTCGATCGACGTCTCAGCGAACCGCCCTCGGGAGGGAGGGAACAAAGCATCTGCTCAGTTCGGAGCGCGTAAAAATAAGACATAAAGAGCTTACAGATCTCCTCGCCTTCAAGACATATTTCATTGAAATTAAATGAAAGAAGGATGGCTTAATGCGAAAATAATTATGGAGTGGCCTAATTAGAAGAGCGCACTGAGAGGGAAAGGATCTTTCTGAGAAGAACATTAGTTCAAAATCGGATCGTGCTAAGACGTACAGCTTTCTGAAGCCGAAGGGGAGGGGACGATCTTTAGAAAAATCGCGTATCGGAAAGCTTCTTGGAATTCGACGTTTGAGTAACAAGTAGCTTGCTCGTAAACGGATTGGTGCATAATCCACGAAACGCAGTGCCTGATGACGCTTTGTTTATCTGCAATACATTTTTCAAGCGATAATTATTTCGTTTATTGTTCGATACCGTGACGAGCAGTCCTAGCAGGACAAGCGATTGGCACAAAGATAATCGCGCAACAGGCACTTTATGCAGTACGTACATCTCGTATCGTATCATCAACAGCGAGAACAGTGATGGGCGAGCAGGCTGAAAGGGATTTCTGGCGAAGTAAAGATAGAAGGCGAAATTGACAGAATCACGCAACAGATAGTGACTCTCTTGTAAAAAAAACAATCGGCCAGAAAATGGTGAGTTTCTTGATAACTGACAAAGAGCAACTAACAATATCACACAGGGATGTAAAAAAGAATGAGGCATAAGCATTTGATGAAAAAGTGTAGTGCAGCTCAAGAAAATATGCGCAGATAGTACTCCCCACGTTTCCCCAATACGTTGCATAGTTTTTACTCTTCTTTGACGAAATAAATGAAATGATTGATTAATAATAAAATGATAACTGAAATAAACTGATTGTGAGGTGAGCGAGACGCAAAACAGGTTTGACTAAATAGAAGAGAAAAGTACTCCCAGAAAGAAAGACGAGAGGCGGAAAGAGATGGGGAAAAACTATAAAACGGAAAATACGTGAGCACGGCACTGCAATTCAAGCGCACGACCCTCGTAAATAAACCGTTAAAATCGTGGAGTGAACGGAGCTCATGCCATACTTCGGTCGTACGACGTCACAAAAGATGTGATATGACGGTTAACAGAGACACGCGTGTCAGAAAAAAATCACAAAGGGTCTATACGGTCAACTTTTGCTCCGTTTGCGCGATAGATATGTGTCTGTGAATGAAGAGCTAGCTTAAATGGAAGTGGATCAATCTAAGGGAGAATAGGATAAGGACGGGTTGGTCGTAGCCAATATGGAAGAGACCGTAAGCAAGGTAGCTGATTCGACTAGGCAATAGGCGGGTTAGCTTCCTGGAAGCGGTGACCTTTGACACCAACCCGATTTGGTGTGATTTGCCTCCCGTCGTAGAACCTTTCAGCTGAGTGTGGAAGACTGCTCGCATAAAAACATGCGTTCTGCGAGACCAATAAATGAATCATGACCAAATCCGCAATTAATTTCCCAAAGTCAGTGTTCAAAATAATCTAATCTCTCGCACTTATGATAATATAACGCACGTTGTCTCAAACACCACTTAGATCAAAGCGATAATGTGGCCTGTCGATTGGGTGACAGGATGAGATGCCTTAGGACAACAATTATGCTGACGATAATTATGCTTTATGCTGACGACGCAGACGTCTATGCAGCGGAATCGCAGCTTTCCTCCACCATACATCACTTCCAAGACGCACTAAACATTTTTCAGAATTGGGCATCTTCTTGGAGACTTAATCTCAATCCATTCAAATGCGAAGATAAAATATTCACTTTTCGGCGCATCAGCAATCCCACTCTCATATATATTAATAATCAAAACGTTCCTTGGATTCATCCAAATAAACCGATAAAGTATATAGGTGGACTTTTTGACACCAGACTAACTTGGAAAGCCCTCATTTTAAATAAATGTAATAAATAACAGTCCGCACTTTTTAAATTCTCTCCTATAATAAACAAGAAGTCATCTCATAAAACAGATATCTCCCTATTACTGTATAAAACTGCCATTCGTTCCATAATTACATGTACATGTCCGATCTGCGGAGGAGCAGCAATTTCGGTACGTAAAACCCTTCAAACATTCCACAACAAAATCCTTCACAGTCCCGACAAAGCGCCTTGGTACGTGTCAAACAAGCAACTCCACAGAGAGTTTGTTTTTCACACGATTGATGATTATATCAGTCTCCAATCAAAATAAACTTTTCCTTCCTTCTCATCTTCCCCTGCCACTTCCATATTCAATCTAGAAGAAACATATAACTAACACGAAAGAATCCAATCTAAATTCTCAAAGGATAAATTTGAACGACCCTAAACAGAAATGTATGATTTCACAAGCTACCTTTTTGTACTTTCTTTTTTTCCTGGAATTGTCTTATTCTCCCATACCTTCTTGCATACAAAACTATTAATTATTGAGGTCTCCAGTAGGAGTATTTTCAGTCTCCTGTAACAGTACTAAGCATGCTAGGTTGTAGTTCATACACAATCTTGTAAAGCGCTTACTTCTCTATATAAGAAAATAAAATTAATAAAAGGGGACAACGATGTTGTAACTGGGTCGTCTCTGACCGGTGAGGTCCGAGGGTTCGAGACCCGGCATTTCTCACATAGATTACAAATTATAATTCAGACCTAATCTGGAGAAGGATTCTAAAGGCTAACTGCTGTGATCTGTAAATTTTGTCGTTTCTCGTATCAAATGAATGATAATTGATCAGATGAATGATATCAATCTGATGAATGATAAGTACCTCAACAAACGGGCCACTAACCGTGCGCGATATTGTTCCTTCCACTTCGTTGCTCTTTCCTCTCCCCTTACACTCACACTTATACTTAGCAACAAAAATACCCTATGTTCGTAGAGACCAATGTCGAGCTTTGCTTTTTCCAGGTGGGGCGGTGCCCCGCGGGTAGAGATACTTGAAGGAAAAATCCCTTAAACCAAGATATAGGTCGACGGCGGTCATCATGTTCCATTTGAGGAGGAGCATCGCTCCCTCCACGGAATGTTCTACTTTTACGGGATTGTTAACCTAAGCAGTTGACGCCCCAAGGAAATAAATCAACCATTACATAAAGCAATTTCGCTTGGCTCAACATTTCGGTATTCTCCTGCAACGCTAGAACCCACCCATGTGATTTGTCGCAATTCGCGACCGAATTGGTTACAGAACCGAGACGGGCGCAAACGACACGATGAACTAGGATGGAGCTCAGCCACTAGCTGAAATACCTCTTTGTCGGTACACTCCGCCTGGCCGCAGTAAAGTATTTTTAGGAGGAAATTACACTGTTGGATGTCACCGCATTCTTTATGATTAACTGTTGGAAACTGCGATCTCAAATATAAAGTAAATAGAGCGAAGGAGAAACATCAAAGAATAAATGGTAGCGAAAAGAGAAGCAAGTGAAATTGGGGAGCAAAGACGACTCGCTGTCTCAACATTATTGGAGTCGAAATATAGAAGCAGCTCAATAGCTTTACGAGGAACAAGAAAGACTCGTGCGTGGTAGAGTTTCAAGGACATGTACACAAGGTATGGATTCTAGAGCTATTCCAAGTGAATTCAAGAATTTTTTTATTTAATTTATTTAATAGGTAATTATTACATACAAATCAGAAAACTTGATGCTAAGTGGCTAGGCCGAAGGCCTTTAAGCCAATACAATACCTACACTCTACCGCGTTCTAACCATTCGAATTCTGGTATTCACCCCAAATGATCTCTCCATCGCATCAAAGCCGCGGAAAAGAGACCATAAGGTACGGCTGAGGAAAAAACCCCTGAAGGGGGAAAAACCTGCCATCAGAAGCCGAGTACATGCTAATCTATCCGATTTTTGTTTTTAAACTATTTATTTATTTGGCGCGGGCGTCAGGCATTCTCCTTCCAGTGTTTTTCCTCCTCAGCACCTGAAAACAAACAGCACCACAGAAGATCGTCCGCACCAACGCCTCTGCCCTTACATTTCCGATTCCCACTTCCCTTCGCCCCCTAATGTGCTTCGCCCCATAATTCAAGAATATTACAAAGTATGCGGTTGATATCCTTTCTATCGTTAACAGTTAATAGCACTGGTCATCTGCATTTTTGTAAAAACAGGATGTAAATAGTGTTCTTAGCTGAGACTTGGACACTGAATTCGAATACGAAATCAATTTTTGCCTATCGGGCTCTTCGTTTGGAGCATTCTTGTTACAGGCTACTCTTTTTTTTAAGGAAATACCTACAAATGTGATATATTCATTACTTTTGGTGTAACTTCATTTAATAATTCTGGAGATGTAATTGTTCGGATAGTATTTGCCAGTAATTGTTATATCGAAATGTAAACAAAGAATTACTATACATGACACTGAATCCAGAAATTTCATCTTTAGAAAATGAAAATGGTTTGGCAACATTGCTGATAAGTCATACTCGAACAGATAAAATTGCGTTGAGATTCAGTGCCAGTTGAGCGCCATCATTGAGAGATAAGCCAGCGTGAGAAGTGGCTTGGCAACTGCTTGTTCGAGCTGTAGGTTCATGAAAGTTTGAGCATTATATTAATTTAGAAGAAGAAATGCCTCGTATCTGTGTAAATAGTCCAAATACGCTATGTTATATCTGGGGAGAATTAACTCTGAAAACGCAAAAACCTAATCTTAATTCTCTGAGAAGGAAGTGTAATGGACGTTATGCCGGATGTAAGGAAGGCGACCAGAAAATGGCCCTCCCAATACATGCTATTTGTCTAGTGTGACACTCCTGACTTGCTGGTTAAAAAGTTCACTGCACTGCCATTTACTGTTTCCATGATTTGGAGGGAACGAACGGATCACACACAACAGACTTATTTCTGTCTGACACAAATAGATAGAATCACCTCTAAATCGAAGAAAACTGTGCAATGTCCTAATTTACATGTTCTTGAAGGTCTAAATGTCACAGTGAAGAATTGCCGGTACCACCACCTCATGAGAACATGACCATAGTTGAAGATGTATGCTAGTGACAAGCATTTAGAAGACAGAGGAGGGATATATCCATGCTGACCCAACATTCGAAGCCTCCTCTTCACTATTCTAAACACTTTTATTGTTGAATTTCTTACTGTATACATGTGGATCTTTGTTATTAGAGCGTATCATTTTTAAGGTGACATACGCAATTAAAAAACCCATCATCATATGAAAACTGAGGTCGATACAGAAATTCTGATATTACATCTGGATTGGGAGGAAAATTATCTTACAGAAAGAGTGTATTTTGTTCTTTTCAAAAAAAATGTTTTTTAGACCAATGCAGTTATCCCTCTTATTCCGAAGCTTATAGATTTAGCATGTAAAGGATCTAAATATTTTTGTTCTTACCTATTCCCTGCCCGCTTGTAGCGAGGAATACCACACAACCGTTATTTATACGGCTGATTGAAATCTATCTTCATGTGCGCTTACATTCATTCACATAACTTACGACGGTAATGAATGATCCCTAACAGCAAGCAAACAGTATCATGTATCTACAGAGCTAGAAAGATAAAACAGCCGAAAAAGCTACAATTTATTTTATCAAAATGTTTCATCCAAAATAAAGATTGTACCACTGAATGCAGGGGTTTATAATATAATATCCTTTATTTAATTAGACATATTTTTCAGATACTTTTGATCCCGAAGTAACTTTCTTGTGCAACATTCCAATTAATAGTTCGAAGTAATATTCGAGGGTACGGTGGTATAACGATCAGCGTATCGAGCTGTTGTAACCAAGATTGCGGGGACAAACCCGATAGAAGCCGTGAATTTGTAAGGGCGAAAAAATACTTCCCACGAGTTCCTTTGGAAGAAAAGTAATGCCGGCTGTCTCGGGTAGTAAATTTACTGCACATAAAAGATTCTTAAGCATAAGAGAAGCCTTTAACCGAAACTAATATCGACTGTTTCGTCGCCCGAGGTGGTAAGAGAAGTGTGACGAAATTTGCGTAGTCAAACGGAAGAGTGAGCCTGATGGCCCGAGTCTCGACACGTAATAATTAACTAATTTTCTATGTTTGCATTCGTGTTGCTTATTCCATTTTCCTAATATAAATGTATTTTTAGGAACGAGGAATGCAATTAAAAAGACAATTTCTCAATATTTACACGTCTTATTGACAAGTACATCAAAGAGTTTTGTTTTTATATAAAGAGAATTAGTCTCTCTCTCTCCGTCTCTGTTCCTCTCTGTCTCCCTCTCTGTCTCCCTATCTCTCCCTCTGTCTCTCTCTGTCTCTCTCTCTGCCTCCCTCTCTCTCCCTCTGCCTCTCTCCGTTTCTCTCTCTCTCCCTCTGTCTCTCTCTCTCTGTCGCTCTCTCCGTCTCTCTGTCTCCCTTAATTTCTCTTCGTCTCTGTCTGTCTGTCTCTCTCTGTGAGAAACGAATATTCAGATTAATGTATGCTATGTGGAATTAAAACAGTAATTTGATATTATGTTCTGGAGAATTAACCATCCGGTATAATGTTTTGTTAATGAATTCTCACATATATTACTTTTTTACTTACGGTATGAGGACTACTTAACATGACACACTTTTTACATGTTAATTTTGTCAGATTTGACCGTCGGTGTTCAGAATTTTTTTTTTTTTTTGGTCTTTACTGAGAAGTGATTTTTCATGTATCTGATTACTCTTTACACAGAAAGAAGTCTAATGTCTAATACGTAAAGAATTTTAAGTTGATTTACAAGATGCAAAAAAAGAAGAAAATTACACAAATTCAACTTGTTCTTATGTAAATAGTAAGAGAAAATATATATCAGTAAATAAAATATGTTTTTCTTCCAGGTGAGCATCTACATTGGTGCTACAACCAAACCGGTGAGTGTGGCCACGTGCTGACCTTATGAAGGTGATGGTGGTTCAGGTAGGGAGATACTTCGCTTTCTGTCTACAAACTTCCACCAATCTGACCCTCTCGCTCCGTAGGTTTCGATCATTTACGCAGATCTACAGCTCCTTCGAAAGTCTCTTCAAGGTGCGAAAGTAGTTTTCTGGCTGGAGATAGCGGACTAATCGGTCCTCCATGTTGCTGAAGCGTTTGGGGCTTCCAACTAGAGATGGGCTTAACAGCTTTTCTTCAATAACTGTTATCACAAAAGCAGCTGACTCGTAATAGCTGTTATTAATAACAGTTGAAAAATAACAGGTCCATGGCCAGCAACCTAACATGGCCGACTGCTAAGAGTTAAAGCAGTTGTAGCGACTGCTAAGAATTAAACCACGCAAAACGAATAACGTTGGTTGCACCGTAAAGCCTGTGCAGCTACCTTACGGCGCTTCCTTGCACTAATTTCCCTAACATGTTTGGACAGAGAAGCAGCTAATATGAACGAGACTGGATGAACTGCCAAAGATGAATAGTAATTCATATAATGTGTAGCGAATGTGTATAGAATATTACTAAAATGAAAGCGATTCGGGTTCAGATTGCAAATATTCTTTCAAATATGCAGCTTGTGCATAATGAAGTGACGAGTGCCAAAAATAATGAGGAGAAACGGTGTTTTTGCTTACCTTTAACTAAAGTGTTAATGACTGTCGAATATCAAGTATTATAATGTAAGATATTTGACCGTAACTCATTTTACTTTATCGGACCTAGGGAAATATTAGTTGATCTCACATAAGCAGCAATGGGACAGAAATAAGTTAACATATTGGACGGACTTAATTTAAAGGACAAACATCTTGTTGTAGTGTATACAATAAAATATAAAAATATTGTGACACATAGTGCGTAATAATGACGAATTATGTATTAATGAATCTATAATTTGAACATTGGCAAAGTATGATTGATTAGTTGCAGTGAAGTTGTTATCGTTCAAAATGGTTGCCACAAAAACTTGTAGTAGTTTGGATTTGGCCCAATAGGTTGCAGTTCTATGCATTTCAACCGATAACAGCCAATAACAGGATAAACGAAATAACTGTTATTTCGCGTAACAGTTACGAAACGTTAACGGTTAAGAAATAACAGTTTAGTTGTTAAGGGCTCATCCCTACTTCCAACATGGCACCTCTTCAGCCTTTTCGACTTTGTACATTCATTTTATTTCTGGAAAACATAATTCTTTTCAATAAGAATAACCTAGTATTAGTTACTGTATTGTGACCTTTACTAACGGAAAGCGTCGATATCACAACTGTTTTTAATCGACAAATTCAATTTTCTTCTCAATACTTTGGATAAACGATAAAATATTGTTCAGACATATTACACAAATATATTTCTGCAAATCGATTTAAGTTTTACTCAAAAATATCTTTTAATATTTTATATTTTAATAGAACAAATCATTGACACTTTAAAATAAAACGTAGTACAAAATCAAAGAAAAAATATAATCTAAGAAAATGTTTTAGTTTTATTCTGCTATACATTGTTAACACACGTATATTTTGTGCTCCACATTCTTGTACATTCACTTCATTCCTCATAACATAAAAGTTTTACTTTCCTTTTCCTTGAACGAACATAGCGTCGTTGTTTACATTTCTTGTGTTGGATGGTTACAATATTGTGTTGGTCGAATGCATCGACATTTCTTCGTGATTTTAAATGAATTGTCACAAGGATTGTTGATCATAAGATGGCATTACGAGAGGGCTTCGAACCTTGACCTAAATCATTTCTACAGTTTTCAGTTGAACTGAATATACCAATAGCTCTTCTCTCCGATGCTAAGCAAAGCCTAGTCCTGCCCACATTGCTGGTCCTACACTCCGCTTGGTCGGGTTATAACTAGAGAGGAGTTCGGAACAAAATCGTTTACTTTCTTGGGGAAATTTATAGAAGAAAAATAAATCTAGGGTTCACGCACCTTACAGGGTTTCGAGCCTTAGACGATTTAATCTCTTAAGAATAATTCGTTTACATTGAAGTTGCTTATTACTTACGTAAGTGCTACAAATATACGCGTGAAGCACTGAAGTATGGGAGTTGGAAAGCACTATTGTGCAGTGACGTGTTCTGGCGTATAGGTAAACGTATGTGTAAGACGTATAGAACGGTTAACAGTAATGTAGAGCAGTGGCGTAACATGAAGTGAGGTGAGATGTGGTGGAATACAGTGAAGGATTTTTTTTCCTAGGGCTTTTATCCAGCCGACAGCCGGTTGCCCTTTACGTCCGGAAGGGACGCATATTCGACCATACACTAGACAAACACTTGCGGGCTCCTCTGATCTGGGGTCAGCAGAACGCGAGGCCCTCCGCGACAACACACACACACACACAAAGTCAAGGGACAAACAGCCATGCCCAAGGCGGGACTCGAACCCGCGACCCTTCGGACCAAATCGCTGAGGCGGTACTCGCTCGTAGCCACCTCGGCCATCCAGGTCGGCCAGTGAAGGATTGCACTATGAAATTAGACATTATTTTGTACATTTAATTGCACATTTGCAATTAAACATTTAATTGCCGAGTTAATGGTGAAACATTCCACCTACCTAAAAGCGGTAAGTTATTAGTAATTGCGATTAACAAATGTAAATTTCCACCACCGAAATTTCCTTATAATCGCTTGGCTAATAAAGGAGAGTGCCGTAATCTTTAGAAGCGCCGGCTGCAATCGCCCACTGTCTTAGAAGTGCAAGGAGCGCCTCGAAGACTCGTATTGCCGTAATCCTTGTGCGGTTTCGACGCATTACGATCTGCTTTGCATCGAGAAAGGGAGGGGAGAGGTTTTATCTCCCCTTCCTCCGATCATGAGCGCTCACGCCTCCCAGGAGCCTCCAGGGGGAGCCTGCGTAGGGCGCTGATCCCTTGATCCCTTTCTCTCGCGCCCTTCTTCCCTTCGCCCACGCGTCGGAATTACCACAACGCGTGTAACGATAGATATTGATGATACCCTCTGATGGCGGGAGCATAACGGAACGCGTGTTGCTGTTGCTCAACGATGTTTTGCCAGGTTTTTGGAAAAAAAGGAGACCATCCCTCGTTATGCGGCTTCCGAGGCGGCCGACGTATGAAGCTAATGTGAAAATTCTCGAACCGACAGCAAACAGTTGATAAGTAAGATCACTGGTAGAACTGTTCATGAATACAAAT
>BLKR01015372.1:0-78082 GCA_011170035.1 Teleogryllus occipitalis
TTGCTTATTTATCCTTGAAAATCGATTTTATTACATGGGAGTTTTTTTGTTTTTTTTTCCCTTTCAAAATTCAAAATTTATTGCTTATTTATCCTTGAAAATCGATTTTATTACATGGGAGTTTTTTTGTTTTTTTTTCTCCCTTTCAAAATTCAAAACTTAAGTAGTATATGATTTAGTGTAGGGATCACAGAATTTTGAAAATGTGCACACAATTCACTTTTCCCCATAGCCCGTCATACGCAGTTTTTAACTGTTTTTTGACGTAAATAAATAAATAAATAAAATAAACCCCCGGACATGATCTGGTCAGTCTCCACGGAACTTATGCCGCTGTTTACAGCAGTGCACAGAAGAACATAAACAGAGAATTATGGTCACTATAGCTGGAAATAAGGGACATTGCCTATTTAAATAAGTGGGCAAATAAATAATTTCGAAGCATGGCTCATTGAATTAGAGACCCAGGCATTCAATCTACGTGCCGCGTCGTGCAACGTCAGGCTCCCCGCCCCCACGCCCGCGCAAAGCTACCTACTCTCACCAAATGCACTTGGCCGCGCTCGCGGGCAAATGTCTAGCTCTTGATGTGCAGGCCTGCCTCATGGGGTAGATGGGACGTGCATGATCACTCAGCGAATCGCCTCGAATGATCTCTCAGCGCATCTTGCGGGCAGATGTCTGGCTCTTTGGTGCAGAATGCTCGCGGGAGCCAACGTTGTGCAGGCCTGACTCAAGAGGTAGATGGGACGAGCATGATCACTCAGCGAATCGCCTCGAATGATCACTCAGCGCATCTCGCGGGCAGATGTCTGGCTCTTGAGTGCAGAATGCTCGCGGGAGCCGACGTTGTGCAGGCCTGCCTCATGGGGTAGATGGGACGTGCATGATCACTCAGCGAATCGCCTCGAATGATCTCTCAGCGCATCTTGCGGGCAGATGTCTGGCTCTTTGGTGCAGAATGCTCGCGGGAGCCAACGTTGTGCAGGCTCGCCTTCATGCGGAGGGACGCGCTGATCACTCAGCGAACGCTACTTGACTTATCACCAGCCCATCTTAGCGGGCAGATGTCTGGCTCTTTGAGTGCAAATGCTCGCGGGAGCCGACGTTGTGCAGGCTCGTCATGAGGTGATGGGACGAGTGCACAGATCACTCAGCGAATCGTCTCGAATGATCACTCAGCCCATCTCGCGGGCAGATGTTCACTTTTGAGTGCAGAATGCTCGCGGAGCCGACGTTGTAGCAGGCCTGCCTATAAGATGTGACGAGCGACGATCACTCAGCGAATCGTCTCGAATGATCACCAGCCCATCTCAGGCAGATGTCTGGCTCTTGAGTGCAGAATGCCTCGCGGAGCCGACGTCGTGCAGGCCTCGCCTCATGGGGTAGATGGGGACGTGCATGATCACCAGCGAATCGTCTCGAATGATCTTCTCAGCGCATCTTGCGGGCAGATGTCTGGCTCTTGGGTGCAGAATGCTCGCGGGAGCCGACGTTGTGCAGGCCTGCCTCATGGGGTAGATGGGACGTGCATGATCACTCAGCGAATCGCCTCGAATGATCACTCAGCGCATCTCGCGGGCAGATGTCTGGCTCTTGAGTGCAGAATGCTCGCGGGAGCCGACGTTGTGCAGGCCTGCCTTATGAGGTAGATGGGACGTGCATGATCACTCAGCGAATCGCCTCGAATGATCACTCAGCGCATCTCGCGGGCAGATGTCTGGCTCTTGAGTGCAGAATGCTCGCGGGAGCCGACGTTGTGCAGGCCTGCCTCATGGGGTAGATGGGACGTGCATGATCACTCAGCGAATCGTCTCGAATGATCTCTCAGCGCATCTCGCGGGCAGATGTCTGGCTCTTGGGTGCAGAATGCTCGCGGGAGCCGACGTTGTGCAGGCCTGACTCAAGAGGTAGATGGGACGAGCATGATCACTCAGCGAATCGCCTCGAATGATCACTCAGCGCATCTCGCGGGCAGATGTCTGGCTCTTGAGTGCAGAATGCTCGCGGGAGCCGACGTTGTGCAGGCCTGCCTCATGGGGTAGATGGGACGTGCATGATCACTCAGCGCATCTCGCGGGCAGATGTCTGGCTCTTGAGTGCAGAATGCTCGCGGGAGCCGACGTTGTGCAGGCCTGCCTTATGAGGTAGATGGGACGTGCATTATCACTCAGCGAATCGTCTCGAATGATCTCTCAGCGCATCTCGCGGGCAGATGTCTGGCTCTTGGGTGCAGAATGCTCGCGGGAGCCGACGTTGTGCAGGCCTGCCTCAAGAGGTAGATGGGACGTGCATGATCACTCAGCGCATCTCGCGGGCAGATGTCTGGCTCTTGAGTGCAGAATGCTCGCGGGAGCCGACGTTGTGCAGGCCTGCCTTGTGAGGTAGATGGGACGTGCATGATCACTCAGCGAATCGCCTCGACTTACTCCCACCGGCTTCATGCTGAGTGGTCATTCGAGGCCTGTCTCTTCCGGGAATAAAATTAACTAGGAGGCTAAAGCTAATGAGCTTCAAGGCACACCTAATGTCACTGGCGGCAACGTTCGTCGAGGGGATCGAACCGCTCGTCGACAAATGCCTACATATTCACAGAATTTATGTTGAAAAGCAGTCATGTTTGTTCATTCCGTTTGTCAATAAATTATATCTTTACTCTTTGTCATATTTGTGGTCCGTTTGTGGTTGATAAAGCAACGGCCCTCATAATACTGAATTTTAACAGAGCTCGACTCACTCGATGTATTTGTACCCATCTCGCTCGCGAGCTATTTAAATCAATAGTTCTACAACATCGCAAAGAATTTTTCATATTTGTGAAGGGTTACATACAGTTCTCATAATTATACGAGTATTGCAACTTACACTATTTATTTCAGCTATCTCTTGCAAAACTTCCTCCGCATTGTTAAAATGACATCACTTTGTCTACTTCCCAAAATTTAAGAATACAATAATAAATCTAACCTACATTTTCGACATCGATCTGTTTATCAAAAGCTACATATATATCTTGGGTGATTTCTGACACAATTTGCAGAAAAGTTTAAAAAATGTTGTAAGCGGGTTAATGAAAAAAATCACAAATATTAAATAACTGTTTAAATTAAATTTTGAATGCCACAAGATTAAACCTTTTTTTGTGATAATTATATATACCATCTCCTTCATTTAACAATCAATTTTTTATTCGGTTCAGATTCTGTGTACCTTAGCATGTTTAAAATATGTTAAGAATTCGCTTCGAACTAAATTTAATTGTGAAGTTAACAAATTGTGGTCTATTGCTCCACAGTTTACGAGTATTTTTCAACGTTTTTAAAATTTCTCTTTCCAGGAGCTTATGGGGCAGGGAGGAGCATTGAAACCCTTGTTGATAGGGGTAGACATGAAGAAACGTTGAACCCGGCCAATTCTTACGCAAGATCTGCATGGCTTGGAGCTGTAAGTATGACTCAACCATACATAAATGGCAGCATATGCAGTTGCTTTTTTCTTCTTCTTTTTATAAGTGTCATTTACTTATATTTGTAGTTGCTAAGCTTTCTAACTATTCAAATTGTTTTTTTACTTTTTCAAAAAAAATTAATTACAAATGATAAATCACGGTTAGTAACAATAACATGCATGTGTGTGTTCTGGGGGCTAGAGGCTCTTTACAAGAGCTCAGCTTGCCTGTAATTGAAGATAACGCTTATTGTAAACAGTAATCAATGTCTCATGAAGTTGTGGAAAAGTTGTAATATCTCTTTCTCTTTCGGAGTTCGTATGTGTGCAAACACGCATATCGGCGCGAATAGAATTAGAAAAAGTCAGAGGTATAGTGACCATGAATAGTTATATTGAAATTCTTCCTTTTGCTGTGTACACCATAAAATACTAATAAATTCAGTGTGAAGTGGAATATTTGCAGTCTGACAGGCACCTGAAAACAATGTGCAAAGATTTCATTGGTACTTCAAGAAATTCGAATTTTTTTGTTTGAGGAAAACAAAGTTAATTTTTCTTTGTGAACAAATAAATTCATTTCGTTTGTTAATTATAAACAATTTATAAGTTTCTGGAGTGCTTATGTTTCTGAAATACTTATTTTTGCCTAGAAAGCCTTTTTTCAAATTAACTTTTGCGTGCTTATTGCGGCTCACCCATTTAAAATAATATCCAAGGAGTTTATTAGACAAAATATACTTAAAATTGACTTAAGAGCTTATTTTCGAAGTTTCGTTGTTTTCTCCCTTGACATCCTGTATCTTTAGTTTAACTCGCTACCCATGTCTGGGAATACATCCTCTTTTTGCAGCTACAGCAATCAGAAATACCTCCGGCCGCATGCCCGAATATTTAGGCAGGGAAAATTTGACTTATTTTCACCGTGTGGCAGCCACTGCACTGAAAAAGAGTAAATGCCTCTCTCTTGGCAAATGATATTTTTTTAGTATTTACTCGGCAGTTTATTGTCATTTTAAGGAAATAATATTTTGTTTTTATGAATTATTTTCAATAATTAAACTCGGAACCGGCTTCCATTAAATAATAATTATTGTTGTGTGGCTGCTAATAAATCAGACAACTTCCCTACACATTTTCATTATTACTGTTCTGTTTCTTTAGGATACTGAACAGAATCTCCTAAAACAGATTTTGCTTCTCCGCTCATGTCTCTGCCCTTCCCACCCACCCTGCACAGCGCGAAGAGATTCCGGCGTCTGAGGCGCGCACCTACCCGCCTAAACTCTTGAAGGAGAAAAGGCCCATTCACAATGCAAACATAAGCATAAGCATGGCGTTAACATAAAAGTTAGGACTACGCCCGTAAGCGGACTCATTCACAATGCGTTCGCATAAGCATAACACGTAAGACGTTAACTTAAGAGCTTGCAAGCTTCAAGCTTCTGTGCTATGCTTATGTCAGACATAAGGAATGAGCCAATCACAGTTCGTTAACCCAAAATCGAGTATCGAAGTCGATCGTGTCGATTCGTGTGCTGCGTCTCATAGCCAATAGAAACTCTTATTTTGCCTGTGTTTATGTTCGACATTGTGAATACGCCAACTCTTCGCTTGTGTTAATGTCTATGTCTATGTGTTATGCTTATGTTTGTGATTGCATTGTGAATGGGCCTAAACACACAGAAACATGAACGTTCCTGCAGCTTATGACCTGACGCTCACCTCCTCCTCTGCTGTATCGACGTGCCAGCCACGGCTGTCTTGAAAGGAGGCAAAGACATGCGGTTGCCAATTTGCCAAAACAAGAATAGGTGTTCCCAGACATGGGTTGCTGGTTAAACTAAAGACCCCGTATAACTTTTCAGCTCCCGCATGTTTGGTTGTACCACCAAATCAAAAATAGGCTTTAAGAAACATCTTATTATTTTTGTTTTGTTTTCAGACAGTGCCGTTCTTTGGGATGGCTGCAGGAACAGCAACTGCAATAGCTGCTACTGCTCGATTTGCAAATTTGGGAATCCAGATTTCACAAGCAGGAAGAGTGGCAATTAATGTCACTAATGGTGTCAATTGCGCAGCTCATGGATTATGTTTTGCTAATGATGTATATAATATTATTGAAACATCAGTCAATGGCGATCAAGTTTCTTTAATTCAGATATTTCAATGTATTGCATCACTTCTTTTATTTACAAATGCTGTTGTAAGCACTTATCAAGCAAGATTAATTTTGCAGTCGTTAAGTTCCAAAGATACTGCGGGAGGAATAGAACATCTGTATGCTAAGTTTTCACAGTCCAGCGTGACAGAAAATGGTGTTCTTGTTCGCCCTACAAATATCTTGGCTCATGGTACAATTTCAGGTTTTATTTCTTTAGCAATTCCTTGGGGTGGAATGATGTTAAAAATTCCTCCTGATATGTGTAAGTGTATAGAAAAAATATTCCAGTTCTTGTTAAAAAATCGAAATACTGAGTTAACAATAATTGTTAGTGGTCTAATACCATTACTAAGAGCATTGTGGCAAAACTTACAGCAGCAATCTAAGAAGCATGCATATACCTCTGAATGGTTATCAGAGGTGACTGACTTTCACAATGCATCTACAACTTCTTCTAAAAGAACTGAAACAGTAAAACAACAGCCTAACAAAATTACTATTGTAGACATGAATTTGAGTGGAGAAAAAGAACAATTTCAAGAAATAATTCAAGAAATGCTTGAAAAGGAAGATGTATCAGAATTAGAAGTGTTACAGTATTCTCAAATTCTCTTTCAAAGGCTTAAAGAAGAAACAGAAGAAAAAGAAGAACAGTTTCAAACAAGGTGTAAGGAAAATAAAATGAATGAAAAACAAATGGAAAAAATATTAGGAATAACAGGTGATAGAGCACAGTATTTTGCAAATGAGATAATGAAATCTTATAGAGATTTAAAGATAATAGCATTAAAACAGTATTCCCAAAAACTGATTGAAAAAAGAGGAATACAGATACCCTTGTATTCTTCTTGTGGCTCTTCGGTCAGTATACTTTATTTTCATAGTATTCAGAAACATGGTTCTAGAGCAGAGAAGTACCTTAAAATTCTTGAGGAAGCCGGTATTAAAACTACTCGTAAAGTACACTTCCCTTCTGAGAATTCCTATTTTGTTGACATGCAAGATTCCCACTCAAAATACAAAATGGCTGGAGTTGTCAACTGTAAAGAAACCGATGATGATATGATGGGTATTATAATACTGGTGAAAAAATCTTAAAACTTCATTTAGATATCTTTTTTATGGAATATGGAATGGAATATTCTATGGAATAGCTACAACTAATTCAAATTAAATAGGTACTGGTATTTTCTGTTTTTAATATTCCAGTATTTTATATTTCTAGTAGACTTGTTGCATTTAAGACTTTCACCATATTATTGGAAAATATATCAAACCTTCCAATCCTGAGACATAGCTGTACTAACTGTAAACGTAGTTAGAGAACTATACTAATTGTAGCATATTTTATTAATTTGTGTAACATGAAATTGCATTGACTCATAGAAATGAAGGTATCTTCAACCATAGTTTAACAAAATGAGAAATACAAATTAGTGAAGCTAAATTTAAATGGATCCACTCAAGAAAAAACTTGATACCTTACAATTTTCTTGGTAATCTCCACTTGTAATTGGAATTCAGAGTCCAATCTCAGTAGATACAAACTACAATTATTCTTCATGTGCAAAAATTTGAGGTTCTGTTGAATTGTGAATTAATCTTTGTTGGGCATACAAGTAGGTTTGCCATGACTAACAAATTTTAATTATTTGTGATTGTTTATAGAAAAATGTAGGTTTTTTGAAGACTGAATAAAGATGAGATAGAAAATAGTTGTTTTTCAATTTCAACTATTATTTCCTTTTTTTCACCGATTTTATTGTTACTCTGAGCAAAGTAGGAAAGTTAGGTAATGTTTAAGTTTATATGTTTCTAAGAAAATTTCTTTGTGATAATTAGGGAAAGAAATTTATTGTAATAAGCAAAATAAATAAATACATACATAATGAAATATACCCATCCATATGCCCGTCTTGCTGCCCTCAAATTCCTGTAACCTGTTTCCGAATTTCTAATAAATATATGTGCGCCAGGAAATGGTTACGAGAATGAGCTCCAAAATTATATTTAATTATAACACCGTTGCTGACTCAGTCGGCGGGTTCTTTACCGAAATAATCGTCAATACTTACGATTACTTAATTCGCACCCCATACGAAGAATCGTAGAATCTGAAATGCAAAATTTAAATATCCTACTGGATTGCACGTGACGGCAAATGATAATCAGCTTTCATCAACAGAAAATAACAAATTTATTTATAAATTTTAGTACCTTCTTTTCAAATAAATAAAGTATAACATTCTTTTTGGTAATGATCTTTACTATAGCGCTATAGAACCTGTTATCCATGAGAATCTTGGGCGCTGTCCTGGTAAAGAATGTCTCCCCGTAGACTTCAGCAATGGGCCTCGTCCAATCTTCTTTCTTGCTACCGACCAAATCCGTATCTTGTCGTTTCTTCTCATAAACCATAATGTACACCGTTTATCCATTGGCTTTCCATCCCCATTCACCTGCTTGAATTGCTACAAGTTCTAATATTCTTTATTGTTCATTCCCTAAGCAAAATATTAAGTGCTGTTAAAATATTAGCATATAAGTTCACCAAGTTATAAATTACGTCCATGAAAATTATATAAGCCTCGGAGCCGGGTTCGTATCATCGGAGACTAAGTTCGATTATCATTGTCCGCTTAATAAAATGTATAAGTCCCACTTTTGGCATTCACTGTTCACTTCGTATAAAACAATTTCTGAGTTTCTTTTGAATACTAACAACGACAAATCACTACATTCGAACTCGCGTTAATTTTCTATGTTCAAACAAACTGCTATATATCTAGCACCCTGATCCGATTGCTATTGTGTCGAAATCTCGAATGAATATTTTTGTATTCTTCATCATGTCAACACTTTTCATCTTGTTCTCTCTTGTTTAAAATAAAATTATGCTATCTACCTCGCGGCGTGATCTACGTAATTATTTTTGACCAATAACTTACTTTTTCATATTCCCATGACACTTCCGGTATATTAGAATGGAATTTTCTCATTTGTGTAACTAAGCATCTTTCAAGTTTGTTTATCTTTCTTCGTAGGCGAAACCACGGATGCTACTTATCGTCCGCTTTTGGGCATTGTTTAGGCCTATATGTTGCACTAATGGGCATTGTTTATATGTTGGACTCCGGTACCATGTCAACCAGCGTCTATTTGCTAATAAAGTGTTATTTTTAATGAAATTCGCTGAATTTCATATTGGTGACAATCTGGTATGTCACAGTATCTGTGATTTGGTCCAAGAAGGGCCTATGCCAATATTCAAAGTTTTACAGGATGGCTGTTTTCTTATACAATCGCAATGGCATAGCAATTGTTGGCCAATGTAAATCAATGTGAAATTAGGAGAGAAAATCAACTTTTGACTTTGGCCTTTACTGCACAAAAAGAAGGGACTTTAAAGCACACATTGGTCATTGGAACTGAAAATCACCAAAAATTGTCATTAGCCCTTCTTGCACCAAGCTATAGATATGCATTGAATTTTTCAAAAATTTGAAAGAAAAAATGAAAATATGTTAAATAAAAATTCATTATAGTGTTTGAAATTGCTCCCAACAAACGTTTTCAAATTTCCTAACAGAAAACTTCCTCGATCAGGTCTTAAAATGGATTACAAGCACAGACATCTAGTTCTAGACTGCTGTGGGGTTTTCTCAAGGGAGGGAAAATAGAAATGGCCTCACGTATTTTCTTCTTTTGAAATGTGTGTGTAGGCGCGTGCGCGCGCGTGTGTATGTATGAATATATGTGTTCAGGACAATGTACTTTTTGTTTCATAATTATCGGAAATGTTTCTGGTCTAGTTTTTAAACCGCGTGCTTTTTTCGCGACGCAAATAAAAAAAAAAGAAATTTTCAAGGTTTCCTCTCGTGTAGAAATGGCCCATTTGGCAAAACGCTGCGGCGGCAAGAAGAAGAAAGTTTTATAATGCAGTTATATGGCATGAGTAAGGCACTAAAGAGTTTATAGAAGAGGTCTGCATTCTGTGCGATTTTACCGGCCCGCCCTCACTCGCCCTTCTTTCTCTCGCGACCGTGCGCTCGACCATCCGTAGCAGCTGGTGACGGAGCCATCTAAAGCTAACAGCGCCCAAAACCAATCTCAACCAACCCATTTCCATAATTATGGGCTAATTAAGTGCTCTATTCCCGAATTTTAGGCTCTTCCCCAAACTTCCCAAAATCGCGTCTCTTAACCTAGTTGGGTGTTCAGCGCTTTCTTCTGGAGTAATATCCTCCTTTACTGAGTAATTACTATATTTGTCAAGTCTCGTCACGTCGCAGTCAGTCGGTGCCTTTTATCCCTTCGGCCAGGGGCTCGACGCCGTTAGTTTCCGGGGTTCCTGACCGGTCACCCAACCAGAAACCCGCGAGTATCGAATTCGCTTAACCTTCGTGACTTCACGGAGCGTAGTAAATGAATTCGGCTAGCACCGCCGCTTTTGCCGTCCGCTCGTTAAGTTCTTTGAAAAGACAATACTCCCCGAAATTTGATTTTCGTCAGTTGAAAAGTGAATTGGATTTCATCTAGTCCGACAATCAGTTCATACAGGTAACAATTTGTAGATAGCGATATTCATAATATACTGTCGGAAACTTACAGACTATTTTGCTTACCTGCTACTCCAGCAACTAGCTGCTTTGTTGAGACAAGCTTTTCATATTTGAAAAGAATGAATTCTTATTTAAGATTAAAATAGACTTAGCGTTAGCCACATTAGTATCTATTGAGTATGCTCTTTTAGATCAGCTGGAAAAACAAGAGCACTGGTACGACGATATCATTAGGCGCTAGGCTATACTTGGGTTTTCGTATCGTGGCGCCTGGTAGTATTGTGTTCACGATGGAATATGGCACGACTTTTCACGTCTTTCTCGGTAGTGTAGCTTGATCTGCAGCACTGCTTGATACTGTCGCGATCAAGAGAGACGTAAAACGCCTTGGCATATTCCATTGTGAAGACAATAGTGTTTGTGCACCCTCGAATATTAAGCCACTACCGATCTTCTGCGCATGCGCAGTTCAAGTTTCGCATAACTTGTGCATCTGTTTTCACAATATTATTTATTCTACTTGTTCGACATACAAATGTCTTTCAAGGGTGTGTACAATTTTAATATTTTCACAATTCAGTAAACTATAACAATTATCATTGATATATAATTCCTAAGGTTACTCACGAAGGGTCCTACATTATTACTTATTTACAATTAATATTTTTCTTTTAATATGAATTTCATACTGATATTTAAGGAGGTTGAAAGAGATCTTTTGAATATCGAGTCTTAATGTGGGAAAAATTATTACATATTTACCTAATTTAAATTCATTAGTTGCTGGACAAGATGGAAGAGAATAAAAAGATTCGATAATTTTGAAATATACGTACTTATTGAATCTATTGTTAGTTCATTTAAAATTTGGTCATTACGAATAAACCAAGGACCTTTTAATATGTCGTAAAAACTTATTTTGAATAACTTCTAATTTGCGTTAATGTGGTTTTGCAGTACCACCCCACATAGGATAAGCATATGTTATTGTGGGACGAATGACAGATTTATAAATTAAGATACCTGAATCAGTTGAGAGTTTTGATTTTCTTTTAATGAACGGGTATAATTTGAGAATTTTGATAAGTGCATTATTAGATATTGATGAAATGTGTTTCCCTGTTAATTTTGTGACTATTTGTAAACCTAAATATTTAACTGCGGTAGAATTGGGGAGCCAATTAATAGCTTTATAATGAATTATTAGTGGATAAGTACGGGGAATATATTTTAATGAAAAAATTTCGAGTTGAGATTTTTGAGTATTGATTTTAATGTTCCAATTGGTGAAACAGGTATATAGTGTATTTAAATATTTTTGTAAGTTATTTCGACCTTGTATGAGATCCGAGTGCGAAGTAAATATTGCAGTATCTGCAAAAAACGCCATATCTGAATAAGTTAATTTAGCGACGTCAGAGATAAAAATATTAAAAAGAGTTGGAAAGAGAGGAGAACCTTGCGGAATCCCTGTCCCGCGTTGTTCAGATGAATGACTTAATTAATTTGACTTTAAATTTACTTTTGTGCATCTGCGCATGCGCAAAAGATCGATAGTGCTGTCCGCTATGGCGGGAAGAAACACACTAATACCCCCAAGCGCCACTTTACGAAAACCCAAGTATAATACGACGAATCGACTTGATTCATTAATGAAGGCCGCAAAACTCAACATAAAAATTGCAGATGTTATTCTGTAATAGGGGCGGATCCAGAAAGTATGTCGGGAGTGGGACATTTAGTTTCAGAACTTTTTTTCCATAAACTTGATAAAGATTGTAATTTTTTATAGAATTGAATATCCTTTACGTCCGGGTTATCTGAAATTACGTTCGCGCGTGCTTCGTGGAAATAATGCTTTGTATTATCTGTAAGAATTGTTTTAAATAAATTGAATAAAATTACCAAAAAGATTGGACTGAGGTTAGGCATAGCCCTCATGCCCTCTTCCCGGGATCCGCTGGTGTTCAGTAATCAGCTTTGCCTACCCGTGTTCGTCAGCCGTCGCTGGAGTTGTGAAATTTTCTTGTATTAATTCTAAATTTGCAATTTTCGACAATTCAGATGAAAATGATACCCACGGCTCTTTTAAGCGTATCTTATATCCGTGAAAAAAATCGAAATTTGGATCGGTTTTTGAGAAAAAAAATGTTAAAAATATTTAAAATTGCCTATATCGCAAAATTACACGAAAACTACTCTTATTTTCGAAACATTGAACATGACCTTATTTCAAGATGTTTTTAAAGAACAGATTTAATTTGAAAAAATCTATCTTCAATATTGTAGTTGTAGCAAGACACCCCAAAAAATTGCACTTTTGCAATTTTCGAAAAATCTGGAATTTCAACGAACATGAGACCTGTACTATTCTCTTAAGAGACAACTCAATTCAAAATGAACTCAGTTCTTGAATTACGCAAAACATAGTCATTCAAGTATAAAAATATGTTTAAATATTGATCACTGATCTCCAAGAACAAATTAATTTAAGTTCGAAACACATTTTATTTTTTCCACTTATCTTGAAAGAAGTTAGTAATGAAAGTAGATGAACTAATGTTATCATGTAATGCTGCGTCTCACAGTCGCCTCCGCGCTTCCTTATCGCCGAGAGGGAAATCTCAGCTGCCGCAGGGTGGGAGAAGTCTCTGAGACTTCACCAGAGATACGTCCGCCATGATTGTTTTCTTGCGAGCGGTCGAGGGAATTCTAGCAGTAAGCTGCTCTGGTCGGTAGTTTTCCATGGTTTCTCCGATCAATACGAGGAGAATGACGGAGCAGTACCCTACCAAACGGGCCATGGACCGCGCGCGATCTTTCCTTCCCATTCCTTCCACAAGCTTCTAGCTTGTCCCTACTAGGGCTGTGCCCTGTTAGTGGGAGATACTTGGTTGTGCAAAACCCGCTACTCGTCGGGAGGTCGGCGCCGCTTCTCGCCCTCCAGCGGGCCAAGATCACCTCCCGAGCAAAAAACACGCACTTCACTTACAGGACATTACCGTAGCAGTTGGCACACCCGGAGTCACTAGTAAGTAAGCAATCATTTAATAAATATCTCGTTCTGAATGTTGCCTAATTTAACTGTTGGAGCATGAAGACTACGTTCAGAGGGGTCAAGATTAAAACAGTATATACACTGGTTAAACTTAATTTATAGCAATTAACTAGAAATTAAAGCATTATTTCCAAGATAGTTCATTAATATTATCAATATTAATTTTCTTCATAATAACAATCTCCCTGGTCAGTTCACTAGACAGCAGAACGGAAGATAGCGCGTCCCTTCACGGCACAAAAGCAGAGGGCCAACAGGCATCAGTCATCTGTAGCGTTGCCATAAGGATAACAATGGAATTCTGGGCATCCAAAATATGTTTCAGAACAAATTGTTGATTTTTTACGACTAAATAGTGCATCAAATAAATCGTAAAACAATGAAATAGTGTATCAAAGAAACAAGTAAATGGTAGATCAAGATAAATTACATTGCACGCTTTCATACGGGGACCACTTTTTCTAGGGCGAATTACCCTGACTTTTCCAGGTTATCCAGGACATTACTTTTTTCATGAAAAAAAAAAATTGTGATGTATTTAAATAAAATAAAGCATGATTTTGGTCGATGTACTGTTATTGACTGAACCGTTTTTGCCTTTGCATTGTAGATTCTCTTGCACAAACACATTGCGAGAGGCAGATGCACTTCCATTCAAATCATACAGTACCTTCATCTATCTTTCAGCTCTCAGATTGTACCGTAAACGACAAAAATAAGAATATTTACTCAACAAAGGAATTAGCCGCTAACGTTTTGTTATGTAAGGAATACTTCTGTGATGTAGTTCGCAAGTAGTCCCAAAAATGTTGTTTTTTTTTGGTATGTCTGTGTGGAATTATAACAGAAAAAAAAATTCAGTACATTTGGGAGAAACAAAGGAAAATCTGGCGAGACAGCGGGACACATGTCGATGTACAGGACATATCCCGCTTTTTCAAGACGTTTGTCAACCCCAGTCATCGCGTACATCCAGCGTCTGAATTTGACTTATATGCCCCCTAGGCTGTTAAATGTTTTAGCCCCTTTTTAATTTGTGTTAAACATTAAAACTATAATATTTTGAATAAAAAATTGTACGATATTTGTAATCGACGCAAATATTGTGTACGTATAAATAATTGATTATACGTATATGTACAAACAATTCCCACCACAATACTGATTTAATATACGATATTTTTGTATTAATTTTAACTGTATATATATCAACGGATATATTTGATTAATTAACACTTCCTTTTGTTGCAAATATGAAAATAAATATTTCTACATAAAACATTCAAAAGTTCGCCTTATGAAATTTTGAATCCGCAGAAATTCGTTCGCCCCAAAGCCTGTTCGGTAATCTGGCATTGCGAACATCCATAGCTCGCTATACATAGTATGCATATCATACTACAGCAGGACAACTTATAAATCTCCCTTCGAATGCGCATGCGCGAGGAGGGGGGACTCTCACCACCAACCGCTACTTCCCCTGAAAATATCGCTGATTCGCACTGCGCACCAACCGGTGTGGCCGGGGGAGGGGAGTCTGAATACACAGACAGGCTCTTGTTGCTGCGCCCAACGCGCAGGGTCAGCTGTCCAAGTGGGGACCGTCTTATCGCCGGCAACGGATGTGACGCTGACCTCAGCTCGATTCGGAGCGACTGCGCGCCCTTTCCTCACGCTCAGGGCGTGGCATCAGACATAAACAAGTGACAATCAGTTTCTTGGAACGGAAAAAAGGATCTTGCGTATCTTCTTTGTTTTTAGTACTTTTAAGTATTTACCCTTATTTACAATTAGAGCCCGGAAGTTTGGCAAAAATGCCTTTTTGTTATTCTTATTCTTTTACGACTTTAAACCATAGGAATAACTTAATTGTACTTTTGGGCTTGTTTTAGTAGATTTTCATTTTGCCTATTTTAGCCATTTTGTCTAATTTTTGCCTTTTTCTGCCGTTTACATCATTATTTTGCTTTTCATCTCCTGGCACCAGCCTCGATCAAGCTTGATATATACATTAAGCCTGGAGAACACGAAGGTACTGTCGTGTTATGTCTTTCTGTGGAAGCAGAGGCTGTGATAAAAATCTAAATGAAAATCGAAGATCATACCAGTCAAGATTTTTGATTTTTTCTTTGATACCGACAGGCTTTTTTCGCTCACGAGCAATCCTATTCTATTTTTGCATATGACCTCCAACTTCTTTTGAGGACATGTCTGTGTATGATAGAGTACTCTTCTCAGTGTTGGCGATTATACAAGTGCGAAGAACGAAAAATAGAATTCATTTCTCACTGATGCCTTTGCAAGATTCAAAAGGGAGTCCACAATATAATTTCAAAGGGACAGCGTCACGAGTAAAACAAATTCATAGCCATCAAATTGGACAGTCATGTCTCACGTGGAATCAAGATTACAAAGAAAATATCGTTTCTCTACACGTTAATTTTGAATTAGAATAAAAATGTCAATCATTTTATTAATGAATTTTTAGAACAATTCTTTTTAAATGTAATTTTTCATTGCCTATATGCCTTTTTGTACCCCTACTTTAGCTAAAATAAATGCCTGAACTTCCGGGCTCTATTTATAATTTAGTTAGTTAATGCCTTATTTTACGTGGCGAGACTCGGGCCATCAGGCCCGCTCTTCCGTCTAACCACGCAAATTTCGTTACGCTCCTTTCACCACCTAGCGGAGAAAGGAGGTATTATTTTGGGCGACGAAACAGGCGGATCTCAATTTTGCTCAGAGGCTTCTTTTAGGCTTGAGGATCTATTTTTGTACCCTATACACGATTTAATTGCTCTTGTCATGTTTTAAACAATATTTTCGAATTACACTATCTGGCTTGGTTAGATAACTCCCATGCAGTTTCAAAATGTTTATATAATTCACGGCAACAATTATCAATTTATCTTTACTGTAATATGCTAGTATTGAAAGCGCATTCAAATTTTAAATATATTTTACATATTAGTGCTCGTTGGTACTCTCGCATTTCCTCTTCGAATGTCGATAAGGTTTCATAACAACAAAGTTTTCAAAAATTATTACTTAAAAAAGGACAAGAGCAATTAAATCGTGTATAGGGTAAACAATTAGTTCTATATATTTATTAAATATGTTCTTAATTTTATGTGATTGTGCTCGTTGGTTCTTTGCATTTTCGAATTTGAATACCACGCTTGATTTGATAACTGCCATGTAGTTTCAATAATGTTTATATAATTCGCGGCAACATTTAACAATTGATCGTTAGTGTAATGTTCTAGCATTGAACGTGCATTCAATTATTAAATAGATTTTAGATATTAGTGCTCGTTGGTACTCTCGCATTTCCTGTTCGAGATTTCATAACAAAGAAGTTTTTAAAACATATTATTTAATAAATGACAAGAGCAATTAAATCGGGTATAGAGCAAACAATTAGTTCTAAATGTCTATTAACTATGTTCTTAATTTTATGTGATTGTGCTCGTTGGTTCTCTGAATTTTCGAATTTGAATATCTGGCTTTGTTCGATAACCCCCATGCAGTTTCAAAATTTTTATATAATTCACGGCAACATTTATCAATTTATCTTTAGTGTAATATACTAGTATTGAACGTGCATTCAATTATTAAATAGATTTTAGATATTAGTGCTCGTTGGTACTCTCGCATTTCCTGTTCGAATGTGTTCGAGTTTTTATAACAACGAATATTAAAAAAATATTATTTAATTAAATGACAGGAGCAATTAAATCGTGTTTAGAGTAAATAATTAGGTCTAAATATCTATTAACTTTGTTCTTAATTTTATGTGATTGTGCTCGTTGGTTCTCTGCATTTTCGAATTTGAATATCTCGCTTGATTTGATAACTCGCCATGTAGTTTCAATAATGTTTATATAATTCGCGGCAACATTTAACAATTGATCTTAGTGTAATGTTCTAGCATTGAACGTGCATTCAATTATTAAATAGATTTTAGATATTAGTGCTCGTTGGTACTCTCGCATTTCCTGTTCGAATATCTTCGAGGTTTCATAACAAAGAAGTTTTTAAAAAATATTATTTAATAAATGACAAGAGCAATTAAATCGTGTATAGAGCAAACAATTAGTTCTGAATGTCTATTAACTATGTTCATAATTTTATGTGATTGTGCTGGTAGGATCTCTGCATTTTCGAATTTGAATATCTGGCTTTATTGGGATAACCCCCATGCAGTTTCAAAATGTTTATATATTTCACGGCAACATTTATCAATTTATCTTTAGTGTAATATACTAGTATTGAACGTGCATTCAATTATTAAATAGATTTTAGATATTAGTGCTCGTTGGTACTCTCGCATTTCCTGATCGAATGTCTTCGATGTTTCATAACCAAGAAGTTTAAAAAAATATTATTTAATAAATGACAAGAGCAATTAAATCGTGTATAGAGTAAATAATTAGGTCTAAATATCTATTAACTTTGTTCTTAATTTTATGTGATTGTGCTCGTTGGTTCTCTGCATTTTCGAATTTGAATATCTGGCTTAGTTCGATAACTGCCATGTAGTTTCAATAATGTTTATATAATTCACGGCAACATTTAACAATTGATCGTTAGTGTAATGTTCTAGCATTGAACGTGCATTCAATTATTAAATAGATTTTAGATATTAGTGCTCGTTGGTACTCTCGCATTTCCTGTTCGAAAGTCAACAAGATTTTATAACAACGAAGTTTTAAAAAATTAATATTTAATAAACGACAAGAGCAATTAAATCGTGTATAGAATAAACAATTAGTTCTAAGCATGTCTATTAACTATGTTCTTAATTTTATGTGATTGTGCTCGTTGGTTCTCTGTATTTTCGAATTTGAATATCTGGCTTTGTTCGATAACCCCCATGCAGTTTCAAAATATTTATATAATTCACGGCAACATTTATCAATTTATCTTTAGTGTAATATACTAGTATTGAACGTGCATTCAATTATTAAATAGATTTTAGATATTAGTGCTCGTTGGTACTCTCGCATTTCCTGTTCGAATGTGTTCGAGTTTTTATAACAACGAAATATTAAAGAATTATTATTAATTAAATGACAGGAGCAATTAAATCGTGTTTAGGGTAAAAAATTAGTTCTAAATATCTCTTTTCTATGTTCCTATTTTTATGTGATTGTGCTCGTTGGTTCTCTGCATTTTCGAATTTGTATATCTGGCTTCGTTCGATAACTCCCATGCAGTTTAAATAATGTTTATATAATTCACGGCAACATTTATCAATTTTTCTTTCATGTAATAAACTAGTATTGAATGTGCATTCAATAATTATATAGAATTTAGATATTTGAGCTCGTTGGTACTCTCCCATTTCCTGTTCGAAATTGGATGAGGTTTCATAACAACGACGTTTAAAAAAATTATTATTTAATAAATGACAAGAGCAATTAAATAGTGTGTAGAGTAAAATATTAGTTCTAAACATCTATTAAGTATGTTTTTAATTTTATGTGATTGTGCTTGCTGGTTCTCTGTATTTTCGATTTTGAAAAAGTGGCTTGGTTCGATAAATCTGATGCAGTTTCAGCAATGTTTATATAATACACGGCAACATTGATTAATTTATCTTCAGTATAGTAAACTAGTATTGAATGTGTATTTAATTATTAATAGATTATAGATATATCGCACTCGTTGGTACTCTTGCATTATCTATTTGAATGTCGTACGTGTTTGCAAAACTACGAAGTTATAAAATGTATTATCTCATAAAAGAGAGGGGTAATTAAATCATGCATAGAGTAAAATAATAGTTCGATATGTGTTTAAACTATCTCGTTAATTTTATGTGATTGTGCTCGTTTGTTTTCTCTATATTCCAATTTTTTAAATATGTTGCGGGTTGCGTCATACCTGCTGCCATTTACTTTTATTATTGTAGGCTGAAAATACGTGCGAATTCATTCCAAATTGTGGCAATTAATTAGCAATAAATGATTAGATGGTTTCCGTTGAGAGTTGGCTCGTATTAGCTGATGTGTGTGCTGGCTTGACGTTCAGAATTATGTTGCGGGTTGCGTCATGCCTGCTGCCATTTACTTTGATTATTTTAGACTGAAAATAGTGCGAAATAATTCCAAATTGTGGCAATTAATTAGCAATAAATGATTAGATGGTTTCCGTTGAGATCTGGCTCGTATTAGCTGATGTGTGTGCTGGCTTGACGTTCAGAATTATGTTGCGGGTTGCGTCACGCTTGCTGCAATTTACTTTGATTATTTTAGACTGAAAATACGTGCGAAAGAATTCCAAATTGTGGCAATTAATTGGCAATAAATGATTAGATGGTTTCGGTTGAGCTCTGGCTCGAATTTAACTGATGTGTGTGCTGGCTTGACGTCAAGCTAGCACACACCCGTTTTCTCCACGAAAATACGTGGCAATTAATTCAAAAATATGGCAATTAATTGGCAATTAATTAGCAATAAATGATTAGATATGTTTCGTGTGGGTGTGCTGACTTGGCTGTTCCAGCTTGACGCACCTCAAAGGGATGGTGGCCCATATGGACGACCTCCACAGGCAAGGGAGGTCTGGCAGCTGGTGGCGGCACTGGATAGTGCACAACAGCTCGCGGAGAGCCGAGCACACGTCTGTAAAGCTTGTGAACCAGCGCGGTGACTATCCGCTCTGCTACTGGTCTGGCTTATGTAGCAAGGCGGGAAGAACTTTGCCCCTCCGATTTCCCCTCCCTTAAGGGGAGCCGGAATGGCCCACCTCGCCAATGTTAATATAAAGAACATTTTCTCAGAAACTATTGAATTTACAGACTTGAAATTTTATATGAGTGAAGACTCGTTATTTATAAGTATTTTAACGATGCTGTTAAAAAAAATAACTCGTTTTTTAAATATAAATTTTTGTCCATTGCAATCAGTTTTATTCTTAAAAATTCTAACATTTACTATTGTCTAAAGTATTTAACATGTTACAAATCCGTCCCGTTAAAAGTATTTAAACTGATGTGCTACATGCTCTGTTAAAATTTGAGGATTCTATTAGTAGTTTTTGAGAAAATGTTCCCTAAAGATGAAAATTTTCAAGTTAGGGGAAATGGCTCCTAAAGTTTTCAGTGCATTCCTGGTCCGTATGCTGGAAAACACAAACGCGGATATTTTGAAGCTATTCAACCCCCAATTGTTACCAAAAACAGTGTCCAACGCTAGAAAGCAAACTATTAACTTTTTCCCACAACGAAAACAGAAAACCACCCACGACGTTCAAGCAACACCCCCGATGTGTCGAATCGGCCACGCTACATAGACTTAAAAAACACCCTTAGAGATGACAAATTAAGATGAAACTTTCCTTATTTAAAACTGAAAACTATAAAGTAATTTGAAACAATTAAAATATTATGTTTTCATCATTTTTGCCTATTCTGACTCCCCTTAAATAGGAAGTGTGACGACTAGCGCCCCCTCTGGTGTGGGGATACCACATTCAAAATGGCAAGAAGTGCTCAACATACATGACTCGACTGTATATTACAGATTAATCGAGAATTCTCTTGTAACATTTGATTTTATTACTTGGTGGGTCTAATTTTTGGTATATTAAGTTCTTGTTGGGATAAATTAATAAATTTGGAAATAGATGGTATTGCAGACATAATCATCTTTAAAGTAAAAAATTGCAAGACCGATCTGTCAATATCAACCATCGTCAGGTTTTTAAATATATTTAGCCTGCAAGAAAAGGCCAAGAATATTATTTCAAAAGTTCTAAGAGCAGAATAAATTAGCAACTCTAAGAGGAGAAAAGGAGGCTTTGGCAGCAGATCTACAGGGCAGGGGGAAGGAATATTTTCCCCCACACAAACAATTCATCTCTCCAATGCAAATAACTTAGAGCTAAATTTGAATCATAAGTATCCTTTATGTTGTGAGCAATTGAAAACAATTTTGAGACAATTAAGTTATGACCCCAGTTGCAGTCATCTGTTCTGAATGTGAACATGGCTTGCCTATGTAAGGGGTTTTAATGTAAAATTGCCAGTATGGAGTGAAATTTCAATATTTAACTTGTATTGGTGTTACATTACATACTTTTTGTATTATTTCCAACTTTCGCAAGTTTACAAAATTCAACAAAAATGAGACCTGTGCATACCTTGTTCTATTCTGGAAAAATTCGGATTTAATTTCCAAAAATATATATTTTTTTATAATTTGAATAATCCAAATTGCACAAATTTGTTCATTTTTTCAAACAAGTCTACACTTTTTAAAAATCTGATTATTATAACAAATTTTATTTAAGACAAAAATCTCATCTTCAATATTGTTCTTTTGCTTTGTTAATTTTGTGCAATTTTCCAAAATTCAGAGTTCACCGGAAATGAAACTAGAACTAAAGTTTTTACCATCTTGATAGACAAGGAGATAATTTAAAGAAAAATTTTGGAGCCTTTTTGAGAAATGTTTTAAAAAAAGCATATTATTTCCTGCAAAATTACACCAAAACTACTCCCTTTTTCGAAAAATATTGTTCATGACCTTACTTCAAGTACCATCTTTAAACAGATTTCATTTAGAAAAAAATCTCTATCTTCAATATTGAAGTTGTATGAAGACTGAAAATCATTTTGAACTTTGGCAATTTTCAAAAAAGCAGATATTTCAATGAAAATGGGACCTGCACCATTCTCTGAAGGGTTCATTACGCTACCCAATTTAACATTTGGAGCCACTTAAGAAAATTTTGAAAATGTTGAGATTCTATGTACCTCCAAAAGTCAAAATATCCATTGAAAACTCAGAGGGCCTTAAGTTCCTTTACATAAATCGATCAAGGAATATCTATTTTGTAACAAATTAGCTGAACGATTTAGACTCTAGCGTTGACCATGGACGGATGGATGTTTTGCTGTCAATACATTTTTAGGTATCAAGGACCCACAAAACATGGATTCTGACAACATATTATAAGTAGTAATTTACTATATATTGGAGCAAGATTAATCTCTTTTCAGGAATAAGGGATTTTCTGTCAAAAATTCGACCTTTTATGATGTACGATTATAATACTTTCTCTTCTTAAGAATGAAGGGTGAGAAAGTAAAAAAAAAGGACTGTTTTAACATTATTGCTTTAAACACAGTAACAAATGATACATCATAGTATTTCTCTTTTAATTATCTATCCATTGCAGGTGAAAATATTCCGTTTAAAAATTTTTTTTCTTTTTTTCCCCTTTTTTTTTCTTTTTTTTTTCCAAAAATAAAAATACTCTGAATAGCTGATTCGCTATTGCTTGCCCCAATGTTCAATATTTGTGGCTGCAAACTGCACTTTGATATGGTGTGATATAAAAGTTACTGAAAGTAGCAGGTGGAACATTCTGCAGATGAGCAATTCTAAAATACAATAAAAAAATAAAACTTCTAAATTGCAACACTGATTAAAGTAATATTTATTTTGAGAGAAATATTCTTTCCAAATGTTTTTGCTCAATACTTACAGAACCTTGAGAATCAAAAATATCCAAAAATATATAGTATATATACAAGATACATATCTTTGAAGTTTAAATTCATATTTCATAATTGCCAATTGCTCTTATTCACATTACTTAAAACAAATGTTGGATTTGATAGTACATTTCAAAATAATTAAAATACTGACAATTTGCTCTGTGAACTGTATAAAGCAAAAGTGACAATTTCAAAAGTAATGTAAAATTTCAATTTGTTTTCCTTCGTTTTCTGTTAAATTCCTGTTGATTATACTTTCCTTCAAGATAAGAACTTCTTTTCTTTTTCCTCTTCTTATTAAGAATGTTAAAGGCTGAAAATATATCTAAAGAAGGGGGCTTAGGTGAAAAAGTTTGCTTGCGTCCCCTGGGGCACGCAGTTGATAGATGGCCTTTTCCAGCACAGAAACAACAATTCAGTTCCATTGAGGATTTGTACACAGTATTTTCTATAACACCTGCTTCCAAATCCTCTGTGGTGGTCTGTAACATAAGTAAAAGTTTTTTCTAATCAACAACACAGTTATAAAGAACAACTTAATAAAATACTGTTAAAATCATCCCAATACAATACAAGAAAGGTATTGTAATGGTACACTCCACATGATTATACAAGCTCTGCGTATTTATATATTTCCTTATCAAAATATTTATGCATAGTCAAATTCAGCATCTCTTTTTACATGAACGGCTTTGTGAACGAAGTCTTATTGTTAGTATTCCCTGGTCGCCGCAGAACAAGCCCAAATTATTGTTGAATATTGGCAACATCCCATCGACAACTACGAAAACTGAAATTTATTTATATAACATCAAAACCAGTTAAAAACTGTGTGTGACATACATTCTGTGCACATTTTCAAAATTCTGTGATCCCTACTATATATTGTGACATACCAAAAATGACGGACATTTTTGTTTAGGCAAATAAAGATCAAAATGCTGTAGATATTGCAAAAGACGTAGGTTTCTATGGTGTAGATACACAGATGACACTGCAGCAACGTGAGTTCGTCCTGAGACATGGGTTTCTATGGTGTAGAACGCGGTACACCATAGCAATGCGAAAAAAAACATGAGAGAAAAAAACACAGAGCTTTGAAGGCTGGATCAGATTGGGAATTAGGACATTCCGACTTGTGTCGTGGTGGTAAGCGGATAGCTTGTGTGGTTTTCTTGAGGTTACTTATCAAATCGGGACTTGTGATATTTCGTGAGTGAACATTGAACTTGAACTTAGAATATTTCTGCATTAGATGTGCAACGGGAACTTGTACAATTTTCGTGTTGTACCATTGCAAACTCGGACTTGTAATATTTTCATGAGTGAATTGGAAAGTGAACTTAGAATATTTTCGGGGTGGAGTTACAAGATTTGACTTAGAAATTGTATCAGTGATTTGCCTTGTTATTCCGACCTGGGAAAGTCATCAGTTTGAAATAGGTGCCCACCTGAGGCGCAAGATAAAGAGTATAGGCAGTATTTGTGAAGTGGTTCGACTTGGTCGCTGATCATCGTGAATTTCATTAAGATTGGATTATTCTACGTGGCGACATCCAGCGACGTGGGCACGAAGAGGCAAGAAAGGATAAAAGGTTCTATAACGCTGTTATTGCAATAACGAGAAAAATGGCCATAACCTAACAATAACTTGTAATAATCAATGATAGTCTGATAACTTTTGGCTTTCATAATAAATTATAATTCATAGTTTGAAAGATAGCTGAATTTTATTTGCCATTTCATGCAAATCTTGAGTAGACATTTTAGAATTATTTTCAGATTCCTGGCCACTCCATATGGATGGCAGATTGAGTGATTGGTTGCGGAGTAAGTAGCAACAATTATTTCATAAGAACACGTCGACCGAGCTAGCGGGATTTACATTTATTTGTAATATATCCGAAGACAGTAATATAATAAGGAATTCAAGTGTAACCTTTTCCTGGCGCCCAAATTGTTTATAAATTCGGAAATTTGTTACGATTGACATTTATTTAGTAATTAATAGAGACATATAAGCTATACTTAAATTTTGAATACAGAAAGAATGAGCTTTTTTTTGCAAGGATTGTTAAAAAAATATTTGCTCCAATGTAATAAAATCCATTTTCAATGGTAAGTTACCAATAAATTTGGACTCTTATCCCTCATCCTTTCATGTACTTCGTGAAGGAATACTTCCCGCCGCGACAACATGGAGAACGATACTTTGAATAACTATATTTCCCACTGAATTCTAGAAGACGTGCACAGATAATGAAGTTACATTTACGTCCGGAAGCAAAACAAAGGGGCATCTCAGCATTTGCTCAAAAGATCAAACTGGACGAAAAACCTGATCGAGATGGGGGGTTATTGACCCAGAAGCTGCAGTACTATACTTGTTACAGGTTATTTAGAATTATACCGTCCAAATGGTAAATAATACATTAAATATTACTGTTAACATTAGTTGTTTCCTTTTGATGCTCAGTAGTCTCTAATTGTTTAGAAACAGTTACGCAGCAGAAACGATTTTACTTGGGATTTAAACTTTCCTATCGAATTTAAACGTTAAAAAAAAAAAAAACGCTGATTCGTAAATCAACAGGCAAGGTAATGGAAAATTTTCTGGATTAATAAGGAATCTTAAAAGAATCACGTGGGTGGGATTTTCTTATTATTCGTACAATTCTTTTTTTGTAATCTAAGTCTGGGAGCTATAAGATGTATTTCCCCAGAATATTATGCCATATCTCAGGGGAATGAAAATCTCTAGGAAAATTCGCGAAATATACACAACGAACAGTATGAAGGCTGTCTGAATTTGAAAGAATTCTGAACGCGTACCACAATGAACTGTAGTTTGTGTTCATTCCATTTAAATGGACGTTCCATTTGATGTTTCACTGAATTGAGAGACCTAAACATTTTGTTGCCTTAAACCATCAGTCAATGGTACACCGTTCATTTTCAATGGAGTACAGAATTGTTTATTTGAAATGGAAAACTCCATTTAAACCGTTTTCTTTTCATTTACTATTAATTTTTTTTATTACGGAACCAATTTGAAACATCTGATATTGTTCTATTTACAGATTCTTTATTGCAAAGAATGTTCGTATCATCTGTAAAGAGAACTGTTCTTCCGTTTCAAATCGTCGAGGGCTTATCGTTGACGTATAGTAGGAAGAGAATAGGGTCTAAAATCGATCCCTGAGGGACTCCATGTGCAATTTGCAGTCGGAAAGGTGTGTAGTACATAATGTTCCATCATTCCAGTAAGGTATTTCTACTCTCTGAGATCGTTGTTTCAGGTACGAACACGACCAATCTCGGGCAATACCACGGATTCCATATGAAGGTAATTTTGAAAGTAAAATGTTATGATCAATGACGACAAAAGCTTTTGAAAGATCTAAAAATAATCCAATAGTGCTTCGTTTTGATCCAATGATGGGGCGGCATCTTTAAGAAAAGAAAATATTGAATTGAATTTGCCTTATTTTACGGGGGGAGACTCAGGCCATGAGGCCTGCTCTTCCGTCTGACCACGCAAATTTCGTTACGCTCCTTTCACCAATCGTGGGACAAAGAAGGTATTACTTGGGCGACGAAACAGGCGATTTGATTTTGGCTCAGAGGCATCATTTAGGCTTGAGGGTCTTTTACAAGCAGTAAATGTACTAACATGGGACAGCCGGCTTTACTTCCCCTCCGAAGGCGTATGAAGGATTTTTTCGCCCTTCGCTTCGATCGGGTTTGAACCCGCAAACTTGGGTATAGCAGTCCGATACGCTAACCGCTACACCATCCCCGCCGCTGGCTGTTTCCGTTGATTTTGATTTTCTAAATCCATGTTAGCAATCTGAAAGCGCGTTGTGTTTACTGAGAAAGTTTTCCATACGTAATAAAGTGTCTAATATTTTTGAAAAAACTGACAGAAGAGAAATAGATCCATAATTTTGAATTTCATATTTGTTGCCTTTTTTGAAGGGCGGTTTAATCTTAGCTGTTTTGAATCCGATGAAAGTAAAAAAAAAATTGCACGGAGTATTTTTTCGAAGCATTCGGCTTCGCGAAAACTGAATTTCCGAAATCCACATACCTTCTCACAAACCCCCGAACCGAGAAGAGGTAAATGTTTATGCTCATAAATATTTCTTAAAATAACTTAAACAACTTAATTTTGGTTAGGTTCCATTTTTTACCGAGATAAACAATGTTATTTAATCAATTGTTTCCGTCACGTGTTGCAGGGCGACTGCCCCCCCCCAATGCTGGGACAAATTTTTTAAAAACATTACATTTCGCGGATCTTCAAATTTATATTATAAACGATTTACTTTTTTCCGTATTTTGAGAAGACATTTAATTATAACTAAGCGAACAATAATTTTATTAAGCTGACATAACACGAATATGAATTATATTTATTAATATAAATTGATGAACTTTACTTCAGTACTATAATACCCGCGTTCAGTGTTACTGTTTATTAATATCCCATATTAATAAATCATCTTTCACTTATATGGCTCTATTTACTTAGAAAATTAAGTTTCGTCCCTAAAATCACGAGTCATAACACTTGAATTATCATTTTATGATTAAATAAATTATTTCCATTACAAATTTACTAGCGTTCTTAAATATTTAATGCTGAAAAATAGGTGCTTCTCACGAAACGTTTCGTGGATTCGCGGTGCGATAAAAAGTGTTTTTTCAGCATTCGCGTAGTCTATGGAAGGGTAGTCGGCGAACTGAAAACTTTAGACGTTGTCCGTGTAGAAAAACGAGTTTCTTTAACGAAAAAAAAAAAGAGGCACCGACTGACTAACTTTTCTGTAATCCGGCAGTTCTAGCGCAAAAATACAGGTGTCAGATCAAAAACTGCGCCATTACAATTTTTGAAAAAGTGAGAAAGTGAAAATATATGAATGATGTGTAAAACGATTTATTATATTATATATTGTATGTTTTTCTATTATAATGTAAGATATAATGTAACTAATGCTTGATATTTGTTTGATGCTAAGAGGAACAGAGAAAAAATCGCACCTATTATTTCAATTGAATATTTTCTGTTATACTAAATGTTATTACAATAATTTCACTTTTCTGTTATTATAAACGCAAATCTTGTTGTTTTAATCATGTCGGTTCCAAAATTATAACAAAAAAACATTTTTTGGACAACAAAACAATTTTCATTAAAAATTTATAATAAATACTCAAATAAATGCACAGAAATCTTGCAGCCATTTTGGAAGTGTATTTAAAGTGAATGTGACAAAGACGGGGAAGTAGAAAAAATTGTTTTTATTTTTTTAACTACAGCTCAGCAATCGAAACTCGTGCTACGGAATGGCACAGACTTTCTCGTACTAGTTAGTTTTCTAATTTCTTTGCTCTGGGCGGTGAAATTTGTTATTTTGTTTTCAAACGTGTTCTTGCTTTTGAATTTGGCGATGAGAAAATATCAAACTAGTAGTGCTAGAAAATGACACAGACTTTTCGTAGTGAAATTTTCTAATTTCTTTGGTGTGAAGTGGCTTTACGGTCTTGCCCCATCTCTTACCAGCTGCTATTTTCGCCGCCCAAAGAACTTTTTTTAAAAATTTTCTCAATTTTTGGGTTTCCTAATACTAGAACCAAACTATTACTTTAAGAATATAAAAGAAGAGTAAAACATCGTCATAAATGGCAATTTTCATTGAAAAATTTTGAGCAGTTTTAAAAAAAAATTACTATTAGAAGTTATTGTAGATGCGAAATTTGAAACTGATTCACAGAGAATTTGAGTTTTTCAAAAACTTTATTTAAGTCATATGAAGAACTTTAACTCACAAATGCAACAGTGTTTACAAATCGCTGGAAATATGCATATTAACGGCGTGAGAAATATTTTAAAAAATTTGTAAGGTTTGAAAAAACAAAAGAATACTCCAATATGAACTTTATGTAATTTTAAACAGTGCAATTAGCACTACCCATTGCAAAATTTTGAAGAACAAATTTGAAGCTATTATTGAGAAAATGCGGAATTTTGAACTCATTTTAACAGAAAAGAAACCCCAAATTTTAAAGAATGTTTTTCAAAATTTCAAAGCTTCAACTAGAGCAAGACTGACAGATGTTTCTTCAATTTGCAAAAGATTGTATGCGTGGTTTACGCGCTAGGTTTGTTCACATACCATAGACGGACGGACAGACGGGCGCACAGACTGGACGGACGCACAGACAGGACGGACGCACAGACAGGGCGGGCGCACAGACAGGGCGGGCGCACAGACCGGACGGACGCACAGACAGGGCGGGCGCACAGACCGGACGGACGCACAGACCGGACGGACGGGCAGATGGACGGACGGACGCACAGACGGACGGACGGACGGCCGCACAGGCAGACGGACGGACGGCCGCACAGACAGATGGACGGCCGCACAGACAGACGAACGGCCGCACAGACAGACGAACGGCCGCACAGACAGACGAACGGCCGCACAGACAGACGAACGGCCGCACAGACAGACGGCCGCACAGACAGACGGACGGCCGCACAGACGGACGGACAGACAGACGGAGGAACGCACATACAGACGGACGGCCGCACAGACAGACGGACGGACGCAGAGACGGACGGACGCGCAGACGGACAGCCAGACACCCACAGACAGACGGACGCACGGACGATTGAACGAACAGACGGACAACGCAGACGCGCAGACAGACAGACAGACAGCCGCACCACACACACACAGACGACGGACGGAGACAGACGCACGCACAGACGGACGACGCACAGGACGCACACGGACGCACAGACAGACGCACGACGGGACGCACAGACAGACGGACGCACAGACAGACGGACGCACAGACGGAGGGTCGCACAGACGGATGCAGACGGACACACAGACGGTCGGACGCACAGACAGACGGACGCACAGACAGACGGACGCACAGACAGACGGTCGGACGCACAGACAGACGGTCGGACGCACAGACGAACGGTCGGACGCACGGACGGACAGGACGGACGGACGTACAGACAGACGGAACGTGGTTACGGGCGGACGGACGGACGTACGCTGGCGGACGGACGGACGTACAGATGACAGACAGACTACAGACAGCTGAAAGACGATGAACGGACAGACAGACACGGAACCAGCACGACGACAACGAACGGACGTACGTACGAACGAACGGAGCACGTACGAACGTACGACACAGACGCAGACGACCGGACGTACATAGACAGACGGACGGACAGACATGAGGAGACGGACGTACGCCAGACAGACGGACGTACATAGACAGACGGACGGACGTACCTAGACAGACAGATGGATGGACAGATGGACGGACGGACGGACGGACGTACGGACCGACAGACGGACCGACGTACGAACAGACCGACGTACAGACAGACGGACGTACGCCAGACGGACGACAGACGGACATGACAACAGACGGACGTACAGAGACGGACGACGACGAACGTACAGACAGACGGACGTACGACAGACGGACGTACGACACGACGTACGGGACAGACAGACGCGGACACAGACGACAGACGGACGACGTACGTAGACAGACAGATGGATGGACAGATGGACGGACGGACGGACGGCGTACGGACCGACACGAACGGACCGACGTGACGACGTACAGACAGTACAGACAGACGGACGACGACGTACAGACAGACGACGGACGTACAGACAGACGGACGTACGAAGACAGACGGACGGACGTACAGACAGACGGACAGACAGACGGACGTACAGACAGACTGGACGTACAGACAGACGGACGTACAGACAGACGGACGTACAGACAGACGGACGTACAGACAGACGGACGTACAGACAGACGGACGTACAGACAGACGGACGTACAGACAGACGGACGTACAGACAGACGGACGTACAGACAGACGGACGTACAGACAGACGGACGTACAGACGGACATACAGACAGACGGGCGTACAGACACACACGGACGGACGTACGGACACACAAAATACAGACGGACGGACGCGCAGACAGTCGGACGCGCACACACACCAATCGGACGGACGCACACACAGACAGACGGACTGACTTCCTACCAACGAGGTTGTATGGCAGTAGAATACGTTGCACCTTGCTCGCCACACTCAAACCCAATGTGAATAGAAAGAGAAGCAATGAGAGGTCACTGGGAGAGCAGTTGTGAGAATGCGAGGAATTCTAGCCAAATATTTTTTATTATCACCTCAAATGTGTTGCATGTGCGCACTGGGAAAAATCTTTTGCATTATTATTGAATAAGTTCTCTATCTTTTAATTTATATTTTAAGCAAAGCTATATAACCTACTGAAATTAGGTTCTTACAATTAGTTTTGCTTCAAGTTATAAAAAACTGTTTCCGTTTTGTTTAAAAAACTTTTTCTCAAAAAGGCTGCATCGTTTTTGATGGAGTTTTGTTAGTGTGTAGTCTGAAGGACGTTTATGTCTCATGTTGGCTGAAAACCCTGATTTTTCGAAATTTGAAAAAAAAAAAAAAAAAAATCATTTCGAAGTCTTCCTACAACTACATTTATAAAGATACATTTTTTTCTTCGTGAAATTTGTTCATCAAAAGCAGATCTTCAAATAAGCTCATGTTGAATATTTTGAATATATTAGTATTTATTGTGAAATTTGGCGACATAGTCGCCCGCTCTCTATTTACGCTTCGTGAATGTAAATAATAGTGTTGCTAGGCACTTAGATGCAACGTCAGTTTGAATTTGTACATTACTTCATATTTCTTTGTTAATTTCTTTTTCGAGCTTTTGTTGTTTTAAAATTAATCGTCCTTTAATTGGGTGAAATGTGATTTCGCTTTGCTTAAGAAGATGTGAAAATGAAAAGCTTAGCATGTAAAAAACAAGTAATTTTGATGAACGCCAAAATATATTGTATTATTATATTTTTCTATCCATTTCCAGTTTCTTATTAGCGGTATCAACAATACTAATTGGCGAAATGTTTATCCCATACGAATCAGTGGCCTTGGTTGCTTGTAACCCTTCGTTGTAACGCCGCACTGATAACAGAAGGCGATAAAGACTGCTGCCATTTCTTTCGCGTTAATATAAATTAATACTTTTATTTACGGCTACAATACGCATCGTGTATCGTTGGTATATTTATGTAGAACGTGAGTACACCTAATTCAATGGCAGAAAGCTGTTTTCATTTAAGCATTGAATTTAAAAAATACATGTATTTTTCACACTTCGTTTGTTCAAGAATTTTTCAAATGGTAGTTGTGGTGTCAGACAAATTGTCGTATTATAATATTACACAGTCATTAACAATATCGCGAAAAAGTACATGGTGTCGTAGCACCATTAGTTAATTGCTCATGGGTACGTCCTATTAGAAAAATCTTGATTGGCAGGATATCCTTAAACCATAAATAATATTATGAGAAAAAGGAGAGATAGAAAGAAAATGGATGAATGGAGGAAGAAGATGTGGATGGAAGGAGGAAGAAGATGTGGATGGAAGGAGGAAGGGGAAAGAAGAAAAAATCTGTTCCTATATTTCTCCAGTTGCTAAAACTTACGGATTCAATTGGACGGTGTTATGTATCAACCGGCTAAGCGCTATTCTTTTAAAAAAAGTCAATTGCATTGGACCGTGCACTTAAGTGTACGCAAAACTTTAGCGCCAAATCTGTAAAAATAGGTTTATAATTAATGAAAAATGTAAACGCCATCAGTCACATTAGCGATTTTTTGTATCGCATAAACCGAGATCTTCGTAACTGTTGTTTTTAATTTCACATTATGCAGGTAAGCGCCAGATATTCCCACTCTCATGTTGGTGTAGTTTGGCGCTTCAATGAACACAGAAGGTCTCTGCGCCACATGTAGCATGAACAAAGACCTCCTTTTATAACATGGCAAACGTTATCAAGGTCAGGGGAAAGCTTTGAAAGATGCGACGTGGGCGCGCGACGTGCAATTACTAGAGGGCAGATTTTGATGACCTAAAAAATACCAAAAATTATTAATAAATGCTCTTAAAATATTTTTAAAATGCCCTAAAAACAAAGAAAAATGAAGTAAAAAAATTTGATCAATACCACTTCAGATAAACAACTCACGCTGTTGGATATGTTACTGATGTAATCGAGGCTTCTTCCTTTTGTTGAAGTGAACTCGGCTTGTAAACTTTTGGTTTGGGCTGGTCTTTACGAGAAAAATCTGCCTTTATCGCGAAATAGGTCGAACTGTAAATGGCGCTGAAGGGCGTTACAGTACCTTAGATTACATAGTACTCTCAACGTGTGACATTACAATATACGAGCGAAGAAATCGTATAGGCTACTCAGGAATTCTGTGGTGAACATTTCTTGCATCTAGTAAATTTTTTTAAGTACCATTAAAATGAAATTAAAATCTATGAACTCAGAAAAAAATGCATTAAAAATGACGTAAAAAGATAAAAAAATACTTTTTAGTAGAAGTCGACGAAAAATGCAAAAAATGACGTATGGGCCATTTTCTTCTTTGAAAATAAAATTAACTTCTGTACTAAACGGCATTGTTCTAAAGCGAAAAGAAAAAACATTTCATTAAAATCCGCCCCCCAGTCATTACCAACTTCCTTCCTAAGCAGTGATATGTTCTACGCGAAACTCGCGGTCACTAACGAACAGGAAGTTATGGATTGCATTGACGCCTTGCCCTTTCGTTTTTCGCGCATATTTATAGACAGGCATATTTTAATGCGATGCAATTGCGTCGTTTTAGAGGTTGCAAGATAAATGTGTTTGAGAATGCTGAATTGCTCGTCTCGGCGATTCCTTATCAAAAACATGTAAGATTATAAATCTATAGTCCATATCTATATTCTATAAAAAGAATTATACAGAGAAATGGCATAAAATGGAAATATTGAGAAATATGTAAATATGTGTATTAAAAAGTCAATTTTTTAGGCACTAACCGATATGAAACGTGAATATATAGTTGATTTGACTTGACGGAGTTAACTTAGGAAAATATGTAATCACATAATTCTCCGGGCTCTCATTACTAAAGACAAAGTCAAAATTGAAAGGAAAAATCAATTTGAAATATTCTGGAATTTAGTCATATGAAGCAAAAGCTTGGTTCATTGCCAGTAAAATAGGAGTCAGCGAAGTACAAAAGAGAAGGGAGAAAGACGACAGTCAACTAGGCTGGGATTCAGGTGCCGTGCGATTACCGTCATTAGAATTTAGTGTACAATCATGAAAATTATCAACGTTTTTCTGTAAAGAAAAATGCGTGGTTGAATAAAATGTTGACAATGGTTCAGATAATTTTTGGATTATTTTCTGATTTTCGTGAGTAGTAAGAATAAATTTATTTCGCATGTAATTTTTTAAAATGCTATGAGTACAAATGACAAACCAGTAACTGTATTACTCTTAGGAACACCGACTAGGATGCATTATTTTGTATCAACAGCCTATACGCCTTGGCTTGGCGCTTAGCTACTTGATTCATAACAAAATATCTATTTATTTATTTTTATTTATTTTTTTACGTCAAAAAACAGTTAAAAACTGCTTATGACGTGCTATGGGGAAAAGTGAATTGTGTGCACATTTTCAAAATCCTGTGATCCCTACACTGAGTCATATACTATTTAAATTTTGAATTAAAAAAAAGCTCCCATGTAATAAAAACTATTTTCAAGGATAAAAAAGCAATAAATTTAGGCTCTTATCCATGTTGTCCCAAACTAAAACGCTTCAACAAGGTAAGCGCTCTCGCGGCGCTTCACAGATCGTTGCAAAACTCCAACAATGACAACAGCATTCTCGTTCCGTATAATTGTAATATGAAAATATTGACCGTTAATTTTTTATATAGATGATTTTTACTCATGCGGTACGAATCAACATACACAATATTGTCATTGTAAGTGATTATCAAGTCACAAATAATTAAATTTCAGTTTTAGAGCTGAAAAAAACATTGAACACGATTATCTCAAAACTTGTATAATGTTACATAGCCAGTTGATGCATAACACCGTTCAACTGTGAGTGGAATATTACTGTCCAAAGGTTTTGCTTCTACATTTAACACTTCATTCACAGACAACATATTGTAATTACGAATGGTTTTTTCAGAGTGAATCTATCTGCACCTCACCTCACTCAAAACATTTTGCAACGTCCTAAAGAACACATCTGAATATCTTTGGAGAAATTTTCACCCAATTAATCGTTCAACCCAAAATACAATTATGGCTGCGCGCCACTAAATTGGCGCGCAAACCACCCGAGAGCGTCGCTAGCTGAACATGCACCACCGCACCTGCAGGCGAAGAGCGAGTCTTCGCCAGAAGCGGCGCTGGCAGTGGCGGACGGTGGGTTCAAAACTTGGGGAAGCCCACGCAAAGTCCGGGACGGAATCATATTGTGAGATTGAAAGGCAATGACCTTTGGTTTACTAGTGAACTGTTATTGGTGACATTTCAAATAAAATAATTAGATTTAATATTGCTCTTATTTTATGATTACTTCTTCGTGAAAAAGGCACTTCCAATGAAGATTTTAGTGTGTCCACTGAAATACTGAGTCTACCACACTACCACCATCGCAACCACAGAGCATCCACTGTCTACGACTGCAACATGCCTTCACAGGAGGCCAGACGTGCGAGAGCCTCCATGTCAAACCAACTCCAAAGCTGGCCACAATGAAACTACCCTTTTCTTATTGGTTGAGGGACGTTGTCATGACAACAGGAAAGGCGCGCGTCAGCTTGGGCCGCCGGTGTGCTGCACGCACAAGCAGTATTTGTACTTGGTGGTGCTACCGAAGTATAACACTCCTTTTTATCATTTACTATTAATTCAACTAATGATGGCAAAGGAGTTGGGGTAGGTATTCCGGGGCACAAGAAAACGTGCGCATATAATACCTACACTCCGCATTGAAGGCGGGTAATGCCGGGAGAGCGATGAGTTTCATCACGTCGAGAAACTTATGTAGACGTTTGGTTGAACTGTACTTTGTTCTGAATAAACCACCGCTGAAGTGCAAAATGACTTTCATTTCCAAGACATAGAAAAAAAAAAGGTTTTGTGAAATCAATGAAACGATTTAACAGAAAAAATTGTCATACAATTTGCAAATGACTCTTCCAGAAAATATTGTGACGAACAACCCAGAACCGGCTGGTCGCAAAAAGCAGCAAAGGAGGAACCACTGACTGCGACATACGCGATATACATTAAGGGACTTCCCCAACTCTTTCATTGATGAAGGACTTTGGGATTCCCCTCGCTGGACGTGACGGATGGGAAGGGGAACCACTCAGACTGAAGAAACGCTCGGGAATTCCCAACGATAAAGTTCCGAGATTCACCTTGCACGTGACCGAAGTGATGAATCACGATAACTTTGAGACGTAGACCAATGAGACTGACGAGATGGAACACGTGATGACGGGGGGGGGGGAACGAGTGCAGGTGAAGTCCGGCGAGCCGCACAGACAAAGGCTCAGGACCTTACAACTCTCCCTCAAAACCGGAGACAAATCTCGACGGTGCTACTATAGGAAGCGCTAGTGTCGCCGGGTACAACTGCAGATTAGGTTCGCCAACTTCCGCAACTATAAATTAGCTAATTTGTGAGAAATACGAAAAGGGTCTTCTAAATGACCAATTATTCGTAATATTTATATAAAAGAAACAAACTGAACTATGTCCGCGGAACTGAACCCGCTAGTCTCGGTAGTTCGCGGCACCGCTCGACTACGAACGGACTGCATCGCAAAAAATTATCCAAAACCTGGCCATAAGTCTAAATATAAATCGATTTATACCAAATTTGGTATGGATACTAAGTTAATGTTTAGAAATAAGGATCTAATGCTAATTTGCAAAAATTCAAAATGTCGGCTTATGAAATTATTGTACATAAAATTTATATTTCTTTACGGAATTATTATTTACAATTGACAACTACAATAATTAGTTTATTAAATTCTTAGAACACAATTATAAGTTAAGAAATGCGTGTAATTATAAATCATATAACATAAAAATTGAAATGTGCGGAATATTTGTTAATATTCATTTTTGTTTCTCACAGCAAATAAAATACTAGCATACATAAACGTAAAAGGAAACAATAGTGATAACATAAACGTAAACATTAAAAAATAGACAAAAAGTAAAACCAAAAACAATGTCTCTAAAGTGGGAACAAACATGTTACTCTCACAGCAAAGGCTACAATATTATCAAAAAAGAAATCATCAGTACAATCGATGTCTTCATCATCTGATAATTCAGGCAGAGTACAATCGAGGAGTTTGATAGCATCAGGTGAGAGCGCACTTGTATGCTTTTGGGGAAGTTTTCTTTGGCTGTTAATCCGGGGGTCTGATGACACCAGCAACCAATAGCAACATCTTCCATTGTTTTCTCGGAGAAATATTTTCTTGAATATCTTTCCCGGTAACTTTTGAAGTATTTATTTCTTCCTTCTTGAGCCTCTTCAGATAACTGACAGAACAGCAATGGGCAGATAACTACATAACTGAGCACAATAGCAAACTCAATAATCTTGAAACCGTGGATCAAAGTTTTGTGAATGGAAGTTGGCATATTGTACCACGGATAAAGTTCAACAAATTTGTGTGGAGTTTCCAAGCAGTATCTCTCAAATCCAGAAACTTTTATTTCATAGCCAGTTGATATATCTGGCAATATTGTATGAAATCTGTGAATAACATTCATATCTACAACCCTAATATTGTCAGTTACTAATTTATCTTGAAAAATCCTGGCAGCGATGCCTTCATTACTGCTCCCAAAAAAGCAAATTTTTGATTATCAACTAAGAGGCCCGATTTTGTTTTTAGTTCACTTTGTATTTTTTGTTTCCTTTCTGTAACTTGTTTACCTTATTAGTTAATTATATTAAAAAAATATTAAATATTTATAGTGATGGTTCACAAAATAACCCTGAATAGGCAACTCGTACTTTAAAATTACATTAAAATAAAGAACATCCACAGGACGCGACCCGCTACCGGTTGCCCTACGGATACAGTACAAATTCCGAACGCCATTTGGTGTACATACGTTTTAGCCCTGCAAATGCTCTAAAGCTTTCTTATTTTAACGCACGTTACACAATATTAATATTAATAATGGTAATAATAATATGCATTTGTTTCTTTAATGGCGAGACTTGGCACATAAGGTTAGGGCTTCCACGTGGCCACCACGGACAGTTGCTTTAGTCATTATGGCAACTTTCAATACGAATCAAAAATAAAAATTCTTACCACAATTGAGATAAAAATCTACGTCTTACTTCGGCAATAACAGACGAATCTCTACAAAACTCAGATGGTATCTGTTAGAAAGTTTGTATAATAATGAGGTCATTGTATAGTATCAATGGAATAATATTCGTCGTGTTAAAATTTCCGTTTTCATTTTACATTATTTCTCATGAAAACTAAATCCGCAAATATTCGCAGCTAAGTTCTTGACATAATAAAGTATAATATACAACAAAAATCACTGCGGGATCTCGTGGGAAGTATAGCTTTTACTCTACACGAAGATTAACGTTTTAAAATATTGACACTAAAAATCCAACACATTCATCTTGTGACTGTGTTTTGAACGCCTGCCTGAGATGTCCTCTTTTAACTTTCTTTACGTTCCTGATCCCGGGCTATTGTGGAGCGGCCTTACGGTCGACAACGTCTCAACTGTGGAGGGCGTCGACCCATGCATTGTCTCCGACCGAAGCGTCGCCTCAACAGCAACTCGACCACTTTGTAACTTTGCGGAGTCCGCGCACCTAGCGGGAAACGCTCATTTTGCCAATAAATGTGCTCGTACTGCACTACATGAAGTAATTTCAAAGCCAGGTAAGCCCCTTTGCATTTCCCAAGCCAAGCAATCCTGGAAATAAACTTGCCCCGATTTGAGTTCGTCTCAAATCCGTGTGGGATTGCGTCCGCTAGCAGGAGCTGTCCAGACAAACCGCGGTCGTTACCACAATCGCACAGGGGCCGCTCACAGGTAGGTCGCCGAAACCGGCGGTCAACAAGACAGCGGTTCCCGTGACGTCTGGCGGGAGTCAGCGGTCACAATAGTTTGTCAACTGTCCCCCAATTTACTTTGCCACACATAACTGACTTCGGTGGAATACCGGTTAGCATACCGGACTGTTAGACCCAAGTATGCAGGTTCACAACTGATCGAAGCCATAGCTTTTTAAAGGCGAAAAAATTATCCATACGCCCTCCGTTGTAGAGGAAGTAAAGCCGACTGTCCCATGTAGATTTACTGCATATAAAAGATCCTCAAGCTTAACAAAGCCTATGAGCTAAAGTCAATCGTTTCGTCGCCCGAGTGATAACTTTCTTTCTCAGCTAGTTGCTGAAACGGGCGTAGCGAAATTTGTGTGATCAAACGAAAGAGCGGGCCTGATGGCCCAAGTCTCGCTACGTCAAGAAAGGCTTGAACTGAAATGAACAACCTTTCCCATTTGCATTGATTATCGTTCACCTCTTTTAGTTCTAACGTTTAGAAAATCCTTCTCAATATTAAAAAACACCAGTCTACGTTAGAAAATACAAAACCAAATCACTATGTATTTTTGGTGTAAATTACGATTTTTCAGAATACAAATGTAATCTTACAGAACCACACTGCATTTCCTAAAAAGGGCCTCCAGCTTAAAGTTTACACCTTAAACAACATTTCCTAAAAAATAGCTTTTCTTTTACTCACCACAGAATGAAGCTTACGCCATACATCAGGACACAACCAATTAAAGTGATCATTGCCTCCACATGATGCGCAGTTTGGTGAATGATTCCAACACGAAGGGCAACCTTCATTGAAGAGAGGAGCAGGCCTACCACACTGAAAGATTAAATAAAGAACATGTTAAAAAGCAAATGGGCTTTATAGCAATTTACACTGTTTTTTTTTTATTTTTCTTCCTCCTACTAACTAGCTGGTATTTGAAGAAGTGTATTTTAAAGCCTTAATATTACTTGCCATCTTCCGAGTAATAAAAAAAGGATGCAAAGAGAGTTCCCACCGAAACAACGATAAACAAATGTGGTAAGACTGTAATGGGAAGACTAGATCCAGTAGGGATGGGCAATTTTTTTCTTTTAAGTGAATGGATTCTAGTATGTTCGATCTTTTTAGTGAACTAGTTATTTTCATCTCATAATTATGATGTGTCCATAACAAAAAGATTTAGACGTTATGCAGATATAAAATGAAATATTTGATTGAAATAAATTACAATCAACAATGATAATGCACATACATAATATAATAGAGAACACATCAGTATGATTGAAATCAAGGTATCGTTAGCAAGCTCTTTGTAATATATAACACAAGCCATCATTTCCAGATGTAAACAAAAAATATCATTACCAGTTAAAAATAACTATGGTCTAGAATATCTCTCAAGAAACGTATGTCAATAATAATCCCTCCCTCTAAATTAAGAAAACTACTAAGGAATATCCTCGGTTCAAAACTCAATGTCACTTCTGGAAAATAAACATTTATCGACAATTTATTTTTATTTAAATATTTTGTATTATTAGCTTAATTGTTGACACACAGTTAACTAAAAAATTAAATTCACTGAGCATCTCGGCGATCTTGAACTTGAGCGAACGACGAAAGGTGACCGGTGAACTATGGTGATCTCTGCCCACGGTGAAAGATATATTTCTTACACCGTGTCTGAACTAAGATGAATAACGAACGGCAATGATCTCTATACTATTGTATACAGATCACTGACGACCGGTGACCGGCGAACTACGCGAACACCCAGGAATCTCTGAACGACGAACTGTGACCGGCAAACTACGAATTTACGAAAGATGACCGGTGAACGACCAAGTCGCAGTATACTCTAATTAAAAATGTATCACAAAGTAAACTCAAGCACCAATCACATGTGCAAAACTCAATAAAAACCCTTACAAGACAAGCTGTGACAGACTAGCCACATATTAAAAAGGAGATCAAAAATGATTATTGAATATTACGTGCAGTGATATCCTCTTACAAATCAATCCATATTTAAAGTAATTCAAATCAATTCATATTTAAAATTATTTCAAGGGGATCTATGCACTAATTAGGTTTCACAACCTAATTGCTCGCATTATCAGGAGTTATAAAATATGTTTAATTCTTGCTTTGTATATGTTATTCCAAATTTTAAATTTTACGATGAAAGAAACATTTGTAATTGTTTGAAATCGATTGTAACACAGAATACCTGATGGTGCGCCCAAATGCATCTCTAAATGTTGTGATTGGTGCATAGATGCCAATTGTTTCAAATAAAAATCTTTGAGGACAGTGATTTGCCAAATTAAAACAAATTACATATTTGAAGTTTCTGTAGTCACGAGGACAGCAGCTAATTTAGTGTGGAATCGTTAGTCAAGGCAAAGGTCTTGCTCAAACATATCTCAAAACACTGTTGAGATCTAGTGTCTTGTGAAGACGTGTCAGGTCAGAGGAATCATCCAGTTAAGACCCAGTCACGTGTTTGGGCAGCACCTGGTCTAAAATAAAGAAGACAAGTGTTCCTTCTATAAGTTGGCAGACTGAACACGGATTTGGAAAAAGTGTCAATGTATGTTCGTGGGAAAAAATTCAGAAGGCTGGAAACTGGGAAAATTGGTTAACAGCAAGTCCAGGATTGTCTGAAGAAGCTCAAAATTTATAAGCTTATTGTCGAATTAGTAACATGAGAGATCAAGGTATTGTGCAAAATTACTACTCAAAAGCTGAGAACAGTAATTCTGTTTTTGACAATAAAAAGGGTTGACGAACCACTGTGTAATGGAGAAAAATTATGACAAACCATCTAGCCTGAGGATGGGGAAAAATGAGTTCCCTGAAACGTCGCTCAAAAATTTACCAACAATCTGCATGTTCATTGCATATATGTATATAAACTAAAAATATGTTTTGTACAAAGCTGTCTGTCAAAATCTTGTGGCCAAATTCATAGAATTAAACCATTAATATTTATTCAATATTAGGTTGATACATGTTAGTTTATGCATACAGAGGAGGATTAGACAACACCACCGAGACATACAAGGCCTGAGCAGTCATTCAAGATGGCCGCCTAAGAAAGCCATTTCCACCATGAAAGCCACATGAACAGAAACGCGAAGTAAAATTGTGGTTACTAGACGAAAATATATTATTAGTTATGCTATGAAATAAGAAGAAAACAGGTCTACTTTCTTCAGCTGGAAGACGGTACATAATACAAGTTCTTTTGCAGGCAAAACAAGCTACATATACTCTCTATTAATACTGTTACCACAACGCACAGTACATGAAATCTCATATGTTCTAATTCCAATATACTTTTGTTTTCAAAATAATTGGCAAGTCCTAATTTTAAATGTATCTCATCAACCATGAGAGTCTAATTTATCACTAACACTGAATATATGTATTTGTTGTATACTTTAAAAATTGTTTTCACTGTGTTCCAGTTGAGGTTCTAAACCAAATGAACACAATCTCTTAATTGCACTAGGATGAGGAAATATGAATCCTCAATGTTTGAAATATTTATAATAATATGTCTATATGTTAAAAAGCATACACGACAATATAAAAACTATGAACTGTACTGATATGCACTTCTTCTTGGTAAGAAGTTTTATTTGTTCTAGCGTAAAAGCAACAGGTATTCCAAATTGTGTGTCGTGGACAACAGGTGTTCCAAGTTGTGCGTTGTGAAGTTTTATTTGTTCCAGCATTGTTGTGTGTCTCAACCATGTTCAGAAGAATATCAAGTAGTCATTACTAAATCAAATATCTGACCATTATCAAGATTTTGCAATTTTCAAGTTGCCACTACTGGATTAAAATTAGGGTTTGGAAATAAATTATTCAAAAAATTGAACAAATTGCAAATTGGCAGGTTTTAGGCAAGGGATCTATTCAGAAAGAGGTATGGTCATTGCCCATAGAGTTGTACATAACAAATTTAGTACTGAAGCCAAAGAATTGAGTGAGTGTAGAGCATGTTTTCCTTGGGAGGTGGGGATGATCTTTTCCTGCTGGATGGCGAGATCTGGTGCCGACCTACTATCAACTAGCAGGGTTTTCCCCCCAACTAGTGGGGCACAGCCCAGCCAGGACAAGCTCGAAGATACCAACTGGTCTCCCGGCATGTGGTCGTGAAGTGCATGTTAGTGTAAGGGGAGAGGATAGGACAAGGAAGAGGAAAGCAAGATTGTGCATGGCCCATTTGTTAGGGTACTGCTCCGGCATTCGCTCAGTGATGATCAGAGAAACCATGGAAAGCTACCGGTCAGAGCAACCGGCCGCTAGAATTCTCCTCCAGACAATGACTGAATTTGACCTAGCTGCAAAGCTAGTGTCAAAAATCCTGCCACCATCAGGACTCAAACCTTGGACCTCCCAGTCAGAGGGACTGCAGTGACATTAGTTGATGCCCTGAGCCATCTCTCCTGGTTTATTGTGTTCAAAACATGCATACAATTTCTTCCATATTTCCTATGTACTGTTACAGATTAGCACATTAGCTACTGTTTTATTCACAGCATTGGCCATTCTTGTGGTCCTTCTGCCACTCCAAAAGCAGAGCCTTTTTGTCTCGCTTCATTCCTGCTGGTATCTCCCCATGTACTTATGTTCTGTAATTGATGCTTTTATGTCTGTATGAAAGTAGTACAACTGAAATGTGTCATTTACTTCCGTAATCTTCTGGCCCTTCAAATTTAACCACATTTCATTTATAGTTGCCTCCTGCAGCTATTTCACTACTTCACCACACATTTCACACTTCCAGTTACGATTTTATTCATGAAGCTTTTTGTTTATTTCAGCATCACCCAGATGCAGAACCTATTACAATTGTATTGATACAAACAACACAAGATACACAAGGAAAACATTAAAGTGATGGTTTATTCGAAACAAATGAACTTTTAACTTCACAAAAGAAAAACACTCTAGAAGTTATTCTCATATAGTCAAATGGGTGAAGAAATTTACACAAAACGTCTGCTTGCTTGCTTGCTGTGCATCAAAGAACATACGGGAGATCCCATTACATGATTTAAACATTATTTTAATTCAAATGTTGACTATTACATTATTTTTTAATTTTTTCATTTTTTTTACATTTTGAATAAATTGGAGATTACTGGCTTTCATGCAGAAGAGAAAGGAGGTCATTCTAAATTTCAAGTGGGTTCAGAAAAGGGCAATGAAGAGTAATAACCACTAGCAAACTGGTGTGAGTAGACTAAAAATTTTGTATGGTACACTAAAGAAAATATTTGATACAGTTTTAGAGAAAATGTTATTTTTTTAATTTGCACTAACTTCTAGTAGAAATTCCACAAATACTACTCAGTTTTTACTTCATAAGAAGATTAAGTATTCTACTTGTGTGCTGGAAAACCACAAATTTTTGACGGAAAAACTCATATTGCTGGGCCCCAGCAACTAAAAAGTGGATAAATCTTGTTCCTATATGTTGTTAATTACTTCCTCTAACACATTGTTTAGTCAGAATCAATATTCCTTGATGAATTTACAAGAATTCGAGGCCCTTAAAAAAAAAAATGTTTGAAATTTTGATTATTGGGTGTTTATTTTGATTTTTGGGAATATTTTACAAGACATTACCACATTTTCAATTTTTTCTCAAAAACAGCTTTAAAATTTTTGAGTTAAACTTTGTAATTAGATAGCATAAAAGATGCTTAAAAGAATGGTGTTGGTCTCATTTTCATTAAAATCCCTCGTTTTTTGAAAATTGCAAAAGTTCAATTTTTTTTTTGCATCTTCCTACATCCACGTTATTGAAGCTAGAGAATTAATTATTGAAGGTAGAGATTTTTTTCTTATTGGAATCTGTCCTTTAAAGGCAAATCTTGAAATATGGTCGTGTACAATTTTTCAAAAATACGAGTAGTTTTCATGTAATTTTGTGTGAAATATAGACCGTTTAAAAAAAAATTATTTTCTCAAAAATGGCTCCAAATTTTCTCCTCCTATGTATCAAAGAACAGTATAAAACAAAAAACCAAAGCATATACTACAGTAATTAAAAAGTGGTGCTACACCCAGTTTTGGATAACTCTGTATTTCCAAAAATTTCAAAAAGTTCACACTCTAAAGATCAATATTGAAGATATATTTTTGTTTCAAATAGAATTTGTTTGAAAAAATCTGATCTTTAATAATCATCATGTACCTTCATGTGCATTTTTTTAATGAGTAGTTTTTGCATAATTTCTGCTAAAGTTATGCAAATTGTAAAAATAACTTTCTCAAAAGTCATTCCAATTTTTTGCTATGGATAGAACAAGGAATGCTTAAAAGAATGGTGCAGGTCTGAACTTTCCTTGAACTATCTAAATTTTTGAAAATTGCAAAAGTTAAAAAATTGTGTTATTGTAGCACCACTAATTCCAACAAATCTTAATGAACTTTTTTAAAGATATGATTTTTTTAGAAAATATATTATTTATGACAAAAATCTCTATCATCAGTATTGTACTTGTGCAATGTAAACTTTGCAATTTTCAAAAATTCAGAGTTTGCTGGAAATTAGGCTAGCACCCTTTGATACATATGAAGAAAAAATTGAATCGGTGATATTAAAAGGGAAATACGTCCACTTTTTCCATAAAAGGAGTTGAATACACATTTTCTTTGTTATTCTTCAAGCTTTAGTTCAGTGTAAAAATGACACCTTTTCTGCTTAAAGTATGTGTTCTATTGCCAACTAAAAATTCTAATGGGTGGACTAGAGAAACAAGTCTAGGACCAGTTTATCTTACATACTGAGACAGGGCACTGAGAAATTTCTAGATTCATTGCAGTAATTAACAATAAATTACTAATAGTGTGCGAGTTGGTAATACTCCTCTGGATCCTCATACAGAACTAGTATTATCAGCAAGGAAACACCTAAATGCTTTCATGGCAAAAGCAATAAACACTCAGAATATCTTTAAAACCTGTTGGTCAAACTATCGAAACCAGGTGGTCGATTATTTTACGAAGTTAACCAAGTCTCTTGCTTGTCCTGGCAGTCCTCATTGTGGGCCTGGTGTGACTCTTTCCAAGAATAAGCAGCTAACATATGATGGAGAACATTTTGTTTATCTTGCTTATCTTGCACATATCTTGACAAGCTTATCCAATCGTGTGGCAAAATGAAATGCACATCCAGATTTGCCTTTCATGAGAGTTTATGGCTCAGCTGTTCTTCCAATCAACAGAAAAAAATAACTGATGTTCAAAAAATACTAAAAAAAATCCCCCATAAATACCTCCATTTCTACCAGGAAGTTTGGACATAGCCATAGACTGAAGTGTAATTTGATGATGAGTAGATGTTGATATTATTAATTTAGTAAGATTGTACCTGATATCCATACACCACAATAAAATTAATTCACCTCACAGATTTATTCTATGATTATATTCTTTCATCAGTTAAAAAAAAAACCTTTTCTAATTATGAAATAAATATTTCCTAATTATTTTATAAAGGAAATAAATCCAAGGTATAAAAACGGTTCTGTACATTACAGAAATGCAAATTTGAAGTTACTGAGTACCCCAAGCATATATAATGACTAGTTCTACATGAACTGTCTTAGAACAACGGATTTTATTAATAAAATAAACCTTTTTTTCAATGTTGTAGTTGTAAGAAGACATCGAAAATATTTTGAATTTTTTTGCATTTACAAAATATCTGGGATATTAACGGAAATGGTACCCTGCACCATTCTTTTTAGTGTCCTTTTGCTATCAGAGGACAAAGATTAAGGGATCAGCTATGCATTCCAGTCTTGCTAGGAGTTAATTCATGGTGGAATGAGCTCTCTCTTCACTCGTTCATTCACTCTAGTACAGTTGTAGTGTAGTGTGCTGCTTGCTATAGCATCGGGACAGGTAGCGATGCTGAGAATAGTAACTTTTAAAGGCTTTCACTTTTAAAGGCGAAAATTGCCATGGTAGCAAAAACAGTAAACTTAGGATTACTATAATGTTGGGAGCAAATGCTGACGGGTCTGAAAAGCATTGCCCATTTGTTATAGGAAAGTTCAAGAAACCTCCATGCTTCAAGATTGTGAAAACATTGCCCACAAAATACGAGACAAATAAAAAAGCTTGGATGACTTTGACCTTTTTGAGGCAAATATATGCTCTTAATGCAAAGATGGGAGTACAAAGCAGAAGAATTCTTTTATTTGTTGGTCAGTGCCCTGCACATCCAAAGCAAATCAACTTCAGAAATATTAGAATTGAATTCTTGCCAGCCAACTGCACAAGGACATTACAGCCAATGAATTTACGAATAATCCATGCTTTCAAGACTTACTACAGAGAAAATGTTGTGCAGAGATTATTACGTTCGATGAAGTCAGGGAAGGACACAATGACATTCAAAATATATATCCTGGATGCACTGCATTATATTGCAAAGGCATAGAAAGATGTGAGTCAATCCACCATAAGCAACAGCTTCAAAAAAGCTGGCTTCTTCCACATCAATGAGGAAGAAATGAACAGGAAGAAGATAGTGATCTTATTTCTGCATGAGAGAAATTGAAAATACGTTATGAAGTTAAAGACTTCCTCCAATTTGACAATGAACTTGCAACTGTGAAGTGTCGGTAGAAAGTTTGATCAATTCAGTACGTGAAGAGTAACAGTGTTATTGATTTTAATGATGATGATAATGATAGTAGTGTGCATACTTTTGCAGAAGTATATATTTCTGCAGATGGTCAGGTTAATAGTTTTGACCATGTGTATGAACTTGAAAAGCAAATTGAAAGAATTCACCAGAAGGCAGGGTTCTACAGTATCAAAAAACCAGTTGAAAGATTTTGGTGCTAATGTTGACCACAGACAGACACACAGACTGACTGACGTTTTGCCGTGAATCGAGGACACAGAGATTCCAATAACAGAGTGTGTTACAGGACGTAATTTATGTATAGGAACAATATTTATCAACTTTTTCATTAACCTGGCAATGCCCACAATGTATCTCTCAGATACAGCTGCAACTTTTTGTGAATGTGAATGATCTGAACGTCCATTTACTGAAATACATATTTTATTTAGTTTGTACATGTCCCCCAATGTAATTGTTAATAAATTTACAGTGCAGAGTTCTTGTATGAATAGTTATATTGAGAAAGGTAAAAATTGACAAAGTACACGCAAAAATCATTAAACGTCATATTATCTTATTCCATAATATCAAATACAATTTCCTCAAATTATTTTGGCATGTTTTACTTTTTCACATATTAGACATTCAAGACATATTTTACTTTTTCACAAAAATATTTAGAAAGTTTTAAGCTTTCTTCCATTTTGTAACGTTCCCATATTTTCATTTCCCTACAGACATCTCCTGCACACATCTTTCTCTTTGGTAAGAAATTGTGGCAGTTGATTGTAGATAAGGCAAATTATTAGAATTTCTGAATCGACACTTATCATAGACACGGCTGAAAATAATGCCATGATGTGTACCGCTCAGGCCAGCTTACAATGCACTGGCATCATTGCATCCAATGTATATGACAGATATCGCGCAGCACAGTGATCAACTTTTAACATGCTCAGGGGAAATGAATCAGAGAAAGGATAAAAATAAAAGGCCAGGCGATCTCAGAAAAGTACAATGAAGGAATACATGAAATATAAGACGACTAATGCATCGCAACAATTCAGGAGCACAAAATTACTGTGGCTCGGATCTCACAGATCTATTGCGAACACTCCCGGGTTAAAAGAGCCTGACAAAGTGTGTTCCTGATGAAACTTTGTGGTTTTCCAGAATTTGATTGCAATACTTTCGCTTCTTAAAACGTAAAGTGACGAAGTAAAGCAATTTATTAAACAATAAATTAAACACAATGAGGATATAGACTCAGCAATTCATACTTACTTTCAAACATAATTTATTTGGACACTGATTTTCTAGATGCCCACGCTGGCCACACATTGAACAACATTTTATTTTCTTCGGATCAGGGCACTGTTTAGCCATATGCCCAAACTGATGGCAATTAGCACAACGTATTCGAGGACCATAATTTTTGACAGGTCCATATTTATCAACATCCAGAATTTTCCACTTGTTTGGGTTAGCTAAAAGAACAATGAAAACATAATAAATTAAATAGGATAATTAAGAATATTAACAAAATATAACAAGTATTAATGCTGAGTTTTCATCAACAGGCTGCATGTTATTTGTTATAATTTAAAAGTGTGATGCTATATTCAGTGCTGCCTCGTCTGGTATCACAATTTTTCAATAGCATGATTCTGACATAAATATCAATTATCTTCTTATTTCTGACAGTTCACAATTACTTTCTGTCCGTATTAAGGCCCAATTTCTAAAGAATATTCTTCTAGAAAGCTAAGTAATAATCATTTCATCAGTTTTCTTATTCTACAGTAATACAAAAATTCTTAGAAGTTAATTGCAACAAACTTCTTAAGTCACCCAGGCACTTCATTCTGGTACCCAAATTGGATGTAATGGATTTCAGATGGTGTTAACTTGACCATGCCATTCCAAATTTTAGGATTGTTTTAATAAATGGCTTCTCATTGAACAGCGGCTTCATACAGAGTAAACACATGTTTTTGAATAATGTACAGAATTATTGTGATGTTTTTATCTCTGCTGAAGCCCAAAAAATGTCTGCTATTTTAAAAATACAAGAACAGAAACAGCCCGAAATAATGTAAGAAAATCTAGCAATTTGTGAAATGGCAAGTACTTATGTTTAAAATACTGATTCAATGAATGTTGTCGCATATGTTGAGTACTTTATTATCTGGGTATGAAAAACCAACAAATTACACGAGTAATGTATTTTCTTGAAGTCATGTAACATGAAACAATTACAACTCCACAGAACACAGCCCTGCTTATTTGTTAATGATTAGAAAACAAATTTCAATTGAACGGCTTTGCAGCTTTCAAACAAAGAAAATGTTCACATGTTAGGCGTTTACTGTCATAAGTATATGCCCAGCAGAAAATGATTGACTACCAAAGCATTGTAATTAACATTCCTGAACTAAATTAAAAGTTTTAAAAGTTCATGTTCAATCTACTTTTGTTTTAAACAGTTTTAATTAAAAGGTTTTCAAGATGAATAGTCGATTAATGGTGAATAAAACTTTTACAGTGTTCATTCTACAGGAATGAACTGTATTTTTTTTATTCTTTCATTTTTGTGAAACAAAAACTACCAAATACCTATGTGGTGTTGTTCAAGATACACACACATAGCATGTTTTGACTTCTTTGACTAATAATAAAGTAAAATCTTATTGAAAAATCAAATATAATGAAAAAACATACATATTTTACACTCACGTGTCATCTCTTGTTGCAATTGTTGATGATCATAAGTTTCACCTCCCCAAGATGTATTGTAGAATTGCAACATTCCAGTAGTCCATGATTTACACTCAAATGATTGAATGAGTTTACGCTTTTTCTTCTTTTTCTTTTTTATTTCTTTGGAAGTTGAGCTGATAGTAAACAATGGGTTCTTGACAGTTTTACTACTTACTGGAGTACTTTGACTGGTGTGTGGACTATTAGCAATCAATTTATTGTTGGTTTTGTTGACATTCAAAATGAGAGACTTATTTGAAACTGATTCCGATTCATCTGAACTGTCCAATGCTACTACAGGTGGTGAAGATTTTGGAGGGATACTCACCTCCACAATAGACTGATCTGAATGGTCTTCATTACCATCAGTGTCACTAATGATCACAACTTCTTCTGTTATTGCACTTGACACTTCAACAATATTTGTAGCATTCTTTTCAACTGCACAAATTTTAGAATTATGGTTCTCCATAATATCAGATCTTTTTGGGGGACAAATATTAGAACCAACTTCAGGAATGTTTGAAGCATTCTTTTCCTTACTTGTACTAGCACCAGGATCACCAGCAACTTTCAATTCATAATATGACTTTGTTCTATTAGATGTATTTCTATTTTGCTCCATTCCAGGGGGAGAATTATTCACTATACCTTCTTCAGATTGTTTGCCAATTCTTTCTCTGTTGAATTCATGCTGATGATTCTCAATCTGGCTGACATTTCTAGGGGTCTCAAATGAACTAAAATTATTTACTTTCAAAATTGCCTGAGTGTCAACAGTGTATTGTTGATTGAAATCATTCCTTTGGACAAATATAGGCACAAGATTACTCTTCCTTTGATAAACGTTCCTGATTTTTTCATTCATATTTTGAGGTTTCTCATTTCTGTTATAGTTTACATTCTGTTCTCTTTTATTAAACCTTTGGCCAAACATGGTTTTGGATATGCCGGAAATATTATTGTCAACAAAAGGTATATGATTGGCTGCTTGACTGATTTCTTGAGGATGAAAAATATAATTACTTGGGTTTACAGAATCTCTTATTTGCTTCAAAACCTCCCACCTATTAACATTATTTCTCTGACGGATATAACCTCCACTAAATTCTAACATGCTGGTATTGTATGTGTCTTCACTATGATGAACCACACTGTACAAAGCAGCTTCAGCTTCTCCATGATCCCATCCATCGCTATCTTCACTAAAAATGCCCTACACAGAATAATAATTAATGACAATTGGATAAAATCGTATAAAGTAAAGTGTAATGTAGTTGAAATCATTAGATAAAAGATAAAAAGAAAATTCTATTTCAAATTAATAAAATTTTGATGTTCAGCTTTCACAAAAACCAAGACAAGAAATAAAATTGTTATGCTTATTTTAACACAAACTTACCTCTAAGAAATCATCCATGAATAAATAGTCTTAGGCAAAAAAGCCACATGCAAGCTGCAATAAAAACAGTATGCGATTACAATTTTTAAATTCAGCCTATCATTCTTTCAATGCTATATCATTATTTACTCAAAAAAAAATTGAATTGATCATCATTTAATATTTTAAATTATTACGAAATGCTGTTGCAAAAAGACTAAATAATCTATAGTATACTAGATTACTCTGTCAATTGTACTTCAAGAAAACGCATTTGATTCGAAGAAAAATAAGAACGTTGCTCCTCTGTTTAAACAAAGTTAATAACAAATACAACCAAAAATGTTATTAAAAACTAAAATAAATAACCTTTCATCGTCTCTTCTTGCCATTCACTCAAAGGCACAAGGCAATACTTAACACCTTCCAACATTCACATCTGTTAGAAGTGAGCATAAAGTTGCCAAAGAATGGCATTTGATGAAATTTCACCATGTGTTTCAATCTTTCCACTTATTCTGCAAATTATACGTACACCATAACCAAAAGCACGCACACGTTACAACAACCTACTAACCCATACCATGGTTTCCATATTGGTTAGGTCTATTCCAAATTACTTGCATAAAGCATATACTCTCCAGAGAGTATATAACTCTCTGGTACAGAGTCGAAAGGTGGCGATGAGAAGACCAGAGTAGTTTGGGCTCCTCACCGCGAAATAAGAAACTAGTGGTACAAAAAAATGGCACACGCTTTTTCGCACCAGTTAGTTTTCTAATTTCTTTGGTCATCACTAGCTTTTCGGACTTGCCACATATTCTTGCCAGCTGTCATCTTTTAGCGGCCCAAAGGACGGATTTTTAAAAAAAGTATTTTTATTACTTCAATATTTTTTTAAGAATATTACAGAAAAGCAAAACCTAGTCATAAATAGAAATTTCGTTGAAAAATTTGGAGTTGTTTTTAGGGAAATATCGTTGAAGCGTTACTGTAAATGCAAAATTTAAAGCTCTTTTTCATAGAAATCTTTTGAGTTTTCGAGAAACTTTATTGGAAGTCATTTGAAAAATGTCCTATCATAAATGCAATAGGGCAAATAGATATTTCAAAAAAATTATATTTATATAATTTAAAAACAACAACAAAAGAATACATCAAAATGAACTTTACGCCATATTAGAGTGCAATTAGCACTATCAGTTGGAAGAGGTTGAAGAAAAATGTTGAGTCATTTTTGAGAAAATGGCGTTCAAACATTTCTGAAAATGCGGAATTTTGAGCTCATTTTAACAGAAAACTGTTGAGTTTTCAAGAAACTTTATATAACATTATTTGAACTCATATTTGAATTATAGGTACTCATAAATGCAATAATGGAAACCAATCCCCACTAATGTAAATATTAACGACGTGAGAGACTAGTCAAAAAAAATTCATTTTTGTAATTAAAAACAAACAAACAAAAGAATAGAGCAATATGGCGTTTATATCATCTTATAGAGTACATTTAGCACTAGCCCTACCAAATTTTCAAGAAAAAATTGGAGCTGTTTGCGAGAAAATTGCACATATTGTACACAATATTGAACGGAACTACTAAAAATTTCAAGAAAATGTACAGGACCTTAACGAAAGAACTATGAAGAAAAAATCTTTATCTTCAATTTTGTAGCTGTAAGAAGACGCCGAAAAAAATTCTAAAATTTTGGAATTTTCGAAAATGCAGAGTTAACCGTAAAAATCGGACCTATGTCACCTTTATACGCGCAATTTTCTCTATTCTTACAAGAACGTTAAAGAAAAAATTTGAAGCTATTTTTAAGAGAATTTTGAAAACGGACAGACGGATGGACATATGTTTTGCGGTCAATCGATTTTTCTCTATCAAGGACCCACAAAACATGAATTCTGACTACACCACGTGTTAGATGATTTTGTCTAAATTTAGCAACTGGATTTATCAGTTTTTTCGTTACCAGGGCCCGGCAATAAATGTTTTTTTCTGCCGAAAATTCGCCGTTTTCCTCGCAGTATACTTACTTCCTTCACCGTATGCGGTAGCGATAAAGTACAAATGTAGTCTACACCAAAATGAAATAATGTACGAAATGACTGTCGTGTATTATTATTATTATTATTATTATTATTATTATTATTATTATTATTATTATTATTATTATTATTATTAAACGTACATTGTTGTTTCTTGGAATTACTAACCATCGATAACCAGTTGTGATGGTTAGCAATACTGAATTTATAATTTATTATCTGTCTACTTCTACATAGTATTTTTTTATGTGTGGCGTGATTTTTTACAATATTCTTATTTTTTTAACATTTACAATATCAGTTTTTGTGAACATACAAAATAAAAAACCTAGCTTTAAATTATACAATAAGTGAAGATTTACAGAGATACAATAGGTATATTTACTTAGACAATATATATTTACAGACTTAGAAAATATATATTTACATAAATGAATTTATATTTAATTTATACAACAAAAAAGTTTTTATTGCAATATTTCAGTTAACTTGTTTATATCATTATCATCATGTTTTAAAATCCAAATCTTTATCTTGTGTTTGAAAATATTTAAGGATTTACTATTTTTCAGAGCTAATGGTAATTGATTATATATTTGAGGCCCAATGAACACCAAGGTTCTTGATATTAGAGATTTATGAATTTTGGGCTTTTTAATTTGATTAGTGGCTTTACTACGTGTACTGTAATTGTGAATTATTCTCTCAATTAAATTATTTCCGCTTTTGACGTAATATATTTGTAGTACTTTATATACAAAAAGATGTTTTAATGGGAAAATACTTAGTTGCTTATAAAGAGGAAGTGAAGAAGCAGTCGTATTTTTTATAGATTATACGGATAAATTTGTTTTGACTGATTCTTAGTTTCTTATAATATACGTCTTAAATGTGCCTCCCTATATTTGGATTCCATATTGCAGTTTTGAATTGATTAGTGCGTAACATAGAATTCTAAATGTATGGATATCGCAAAAATTTCGTAGATAATAGAATTTTCTTATATTACCCCCTAAATATTCTTGTACACTTATCATATTATTTTTCCAAGTCATTTTACTATCTATTATTATTCCTAGGTATTTGAAACAGTTGACTTTTTCAATTGTTTTACATTTGCATGTCAGCATTTGAATACAATTAAGTTCATGAAACTTAATATTATATTTAAAATTAAAATCAGCAAAACCCATGTTCATGTATTTAGTTTTTCTTACATTAACACTCATTGTGTTACTACTACACAATTTTTTTAGAATCATAAGACTGTCTTCAATATCATTCCAAAGTTGTCGTTCGTCATTGCGAGAAAAAGTAAAAGCAATGTCGTCAGCGAAAGCTGTTATTTTTCCTGGGAACTGAATTTTTAAGAGGTCATTAATGAATATGAGAAAAGGGATAGCTGATAACACAGATCCTTGCGGCACGCCTTTTTCGACTATGCCTGAATTACTGTAGTAACAGTTACCTATTTTGACCATTTGTTCCCGTTCAGAGAGGAACTGATTGAACCTTTCTAAGGCTACACCTCGTATTTCTATATTCTCCATTTTTGAGAGAAGAATTTTGGGATCTACCATGTCCAATGCTTTTCTAAAATATATATACACGTTTGTACACTTTCTTCCATTATTATTGTGATTATATATATTTTCTAGAAAAGTGTTAAGTGCATCTTCTGTGGATTTACCTTTTGTAAATCCAAACTGATGTTTGCTGAAGAAATTAATTTTGTTTAAGTAATGTAAAAGTCTCTTTTTCATACATTTTTCTATGATTTTTGAAAACACTGGTATTAGGCTTATTGGTCTAAGGTTATCGAGATTTATTTTACTAGATTTCTTGAGAATTGGAATTACTATGCTCTTTTTAAATTGATTTGGAAAAATTCCGCTACAGAAACTTAGATTTATTATATGTGTTAATAATGGAGCAAGAATCGATGTGCATTCTTTTACTAGTTTTGTAGTTATTTCATCATAACCGCTTGATGCTTTGTTTTTTAAACTGTTGATAATTTGAATTACTTCCTGTTCGTTGGTCGCTTTGAGAGAGGATTGATAAGATGTTACATCTCGGTTCCGGGGTAGAGTTACAAGTGTTGTAAGTAATCAACTGCTTGTGGATACCGAGAAATTATTCGTTTATCTTACAGCAGATTTCCTGTGTATCGTCAATGACGCTACCATCTTCTAAGAAGAGTTGATCGATTTTAAGTTACTCCGAGAAATTACAGTAATATTTTTGAAATGCTTCGTCGTACGGTCTTCTAACTTTAATTTTAAATAGTTTTTATCTTAATTTACTTTTACTTAATATGCAATCAGTTATCCACGGACATTTTATTTTAGCTTTCGTAATTTTATTTGGTATTTTGTTTTGAGTACTTTTTTGCATGTCATTATTAATTATTGAGAACGGTTCATCCACTCACATATTTACATTTTGACAATGTAAAATCTTGTTCCAATTCGTTTCAACAATATATTTTTTAACTAGGTTATAATTTATAAATGTTTCATTTGATTTTTTAGCAACATTTATACTCTCATTATGAAAATCATATTTTACTCCTATTAGAAAAGATCTGAAATTCCTAAGTCATATATGCAAACTGAAAAACTATTGATTGACTTAAATCAGACAAAGACGTGATCTATACATGATGCAGACAATTCTGTGTATCTGGTCGTTTGATTTAAGATGGATGTTAGCCCATAGTTATTCATTAAAGCTAAGTAGTTATCTGCATTTCTTGAGTTTTTCTTTAAGTCAATATTTACATCACCGATGAAAATAAAACTGTTTTTAGTTGTTTTAAGCGGTTTCCCCATTCGTCTAAAAACATTTGCTGAGAATATATTATTATTATTATTATTATTATTATTATTATTATTATTATTATTATTATTATTATTATTATTATTATGTTTACACATTGCTGGTTCACAGGAAGACATAGTTCTCAAATAACAACGGGCTTTTCGCCAAGAGTGTTATTTACTATTTATTTAAGAATCTGAATTTAGAAAGTTCCGGACAATGCTGCAAGTATTTAAGATGACAGACTTGTCCATTAATTTTAAAAGTCTTGGAGGGAGATCAAGAAGAAGATACCAGAAGGTTTTTCTTTGACATGTTTTTCTATAAGGCCATTGTTGGAGATAATTATTGGGAGAATGGATACTTGGTCCTGTTTCCATTGATCTTTGATTTGATATGCCAGATCGCTGTATTTCCTTATTTTTTCTGAGAATGCTTTTTGGATGTTCCTATACGAAGGGACTGCAACATCAATGAGAAAAGTAGTTTTTGACACTTTGAGAGTTATCACAATATTTGGCCTGTTATTTTCTGCAGTAGTATGCGTCAAAATTGTGCGTCATATCTATTTAAAATACCTGTTTAACAATTTTCGCCAAGTAACTAACGCTTGCCAAATGTGTGTTTAAATGATTGCAGTTATGTGGGAGCAGCGTCCGAGGGGGCCACGCCACGTTGACAATATCGTTTCCCACCCGATATTCACATGGTGGAAAGAGATGGGTGGGCTCCTTCGGTGCACCGATTTTTGCTCGTTCTGCACAGCACCAGTTTCCGTCACGAACCATGTGACAACTTCGTTTGAAAAGCGAGACCAGACGACGGCCACCATGATTCACGAAGAGCAAGAAATGTTGAGAAACATTTTTTAAATGGCAAAAATGGACAAATTTTAACTGTGATCGACCAAAAATATGAATATGAATATAAAACGATGAAAGGGTCATACGCACGTCATACGCAGTTTTTAACTGTTTTTTTGACGTAAAATAAATAAATAAATAAAGGGTAATAACTAGAGACCGGAAAAATATGTAGAATGAAACGTCAAAATATGTACATATATATGTAATGAAAACGGTAAGAATATGTAATAAATATGTAAAATCGGATTAAATATGTAATATTAAAATTCACTAATTATTAAACACATTTACATAAAACGAAATTACATTTTTTAAAAATTTCCTAAACAAATTTTAAAAATAATACACACGTCTCAAAAATCATTTGGAGAGCATAAGTTGTTGCACAATTTGCACCATACAACTTTCCCGTCAGTAGTAAGAGCATCATCTATTGCTTCTCAGGACTGAAGTTTTAACAGCCCGATTAGACGCAATAGAAAACATCGTACAAACTAGCGATATCTACGACCAGCAAAAATCACTTCAACTGAAGCCCTCTCATTGTAGTTACACTTGGCGATCGCCAATGTTTCTCCAAAATTAAGGTTAAAAGTCACGATCCACGAGTAATACTTGAGGGAAAGGTGAAAATGATCTCAATCGCTTACGCGCACTTCCCGCCACTGAGATAACTGAAGCAAAAAGTATGTTTAATTAACTACTTTTTTGTAACTTATTGTTAGTCAATGTGAGCTTTATGCATGTAAAGTTAAGATATTCTGCCACCAAGCAAGCTACAACTCATAAAATTGAAGAAAATAAATGTAATAATATTTGGTGAAAATATCAAAATATGTAAACTATGTAATATAGAGCCAAATATATAAAAATTTGTAACGAAAAAATTGGATATTGTGTTAGGACAGGGACGATTCGCCAAGATTACAAATTTGAGAACGGTAAGTAGAAAGGCAGAAATATGTAATTAAATTACATAAAAATCCGGTCTCTAGTAATTACAATAGATACAATATTTAAAAAAGTGATTATCTGTTTCTGTTTCAATGACTTGTAACTCTGATAATTTTGGCATTTAAAATTCACGCTAATATTATGACCCACCCTGGTGCCCGAAGCTCATTGGCTGAAGTCGGATGCGCAAGAGGTCACCCATCTCTTTCCACCAAGGATATTCCAATTGAGTTTGATACATAATCGATGTAACATCTATTAGATTTCGAGTTCATATATCGTGTTTAAATATCGGTTAAACAGTTTTTCCTATCACATTTAGGCGCGAATTTCAAATTTTTAAACTGACAAATGGGTTTCAATTTTTTTTCACTATCGTCCACATTGTTTAAAAATTTGAAAAATGTACGTTATAGAATGTTATAAGACCCATTTCAGGGGGGAAATTGAAACAGTACTCCAACGTTATCACTAATGTCGAAAATGAATTAATTTTTTTTTCTATATGACTTTATCGAATTTAAATATGTTTCCCCGTATCTGCAAGTTTTTTCAGCCTGATGCACGTAATAGATGCTGAGAAAAAATAAAACATGCAAAACACGTTTCTCGTTGTATCTCTGAAACAGATTGCCCTAGAAGGCTGATTTTTTGTGAATCTACGTCATTTTTTATTCTCTTTCATATGAGCATTGCGATTATTCATTTGGTTTGGGGGCACTTTCCACTGCCCAATTCGGTTTTATCCTTTATGGTTAGTTACAATTTGTTGGAGTATAACGGAAGCTATCTGGTTATGGCGCATTGTGTAATCTATCCGTGCGAGGGTTGCACATCCTGAAATGATGTGATCTATATTTTCCATCCACACATTACATCTGCGGTATTTATCAGATTGTAACATGTACAGTAAAATGTCTAAACCGGACCCTGTATAAGCCGGAAACCTGCCTAAATAAGAAACTTTCTTTGGCCCGTGAAGTTAAATGGTATTTTACACAGCATAAAACGGAACCTGGCCAACGGGGAAACGGTACGGTTTTTATGGCAAGCAGGGGAAAAATCTTTATAAAACTGAATTCCTGTGAACTTAATGCAATTGGCAGAGAGACGCGGGATGTTCATAATGAAATGAATGCATCTGCAAGCTTGCTTTAATTTCTCTATCCCTGTGACAGGCGATTTAGTCGCGGCAGCCGGACATTGGAGGACACGGGCTCCAGCTGTCAGCGTCGAATTCGACCTTGGGGTGGCTTATCTCTCAAGGCGTAGGTTTTAGGGGAATTCCCTCTCTCCCTACTCTCTGAGCGTGGGAAGGTGACGGGCATGACTTCTATTCACGCGTATCCCTGCTCCGCGTTGAAAAGCATAACCCCTCGACCAGATATGCATTGCGAGTGTATCAGAAAGTCACAGTACTATGCTCACACTTTTTTTGGATCCTCGAGCTCCCTAGTCCTTGCTCAGCCCGGTAGAAAATATGAGCTCCACTCGGAACGTCATGGCTCAGTTTGCAGTGCTGCCCACCTTCATCCTTTCCAATGCGGACTTCTTAGTTTAGTTTTCTGTCTCTCTTTCTATCGACCTGTGCGTACCATGTTCCTTCTCGTTACTCAATAATTTCTATAACTATTAATAATTTCTTCAGAATTAAAAAAAGCTTCCGTTGTTTCTCATAGCTATCTAGTCCAAGACGAGTTATTACGCCGTTTTCTGTCAATACAGTTGACAGCCCTGCACTGTCGTGACGTACACAGAATCCGCCTCTCCCCGCACTCCCCCTCCCGCAGTGGAGTATCAAGAAAAATGCGCGATTAGTACTGAGTTGTGACGCATTGGGCGTTGAAAGAGTCTGCAACTTGTCCGAATACAGCCAGAAAGGTATGTATTTTTCGACTACAAGAAAAAGCTGTCAATGAAGAGTGTTTAATATTAATTTATTTATGCTTCCTTCGATAAATACGTTATATGAAAATGCGTTTTGAGAAATATAATGATGTCCTGTAATTTACTGCTTTCAGAGCAGAAATGTCAACATCAGGCCATAAAATGGATAACCTTGCTAAACCGGAATTGGTTTGTGTCCCGATCGATTCCGGCTTAGGCAGATTTTACTGTACTTCTTTTCTGCAGTTTAGGGTGGGAATAACTTGATATTGAACGGCTAGCATGAAACCCTCAGTTTCAGCATATAAATCTCCACCTGCTAGCCATTTTGCAGAGGCTGAGAAGTCTGTGCATGGATCGTGAAGGGCGTGAAAGATTTTACCATAAATTTGTTGTTCTGACTACTGTTCTTGCTTTTGTTTTTCTGTTCGAAAGATACTTTCTTGAAGAGAGGCCTGGTTCAGATGCAGAGGAAGATTTTTATCTGCTAACACAATTGCTTTATGTATCAAAGACAATTTTGATTTATTGAGGAAGTATTCTCTGAGTGAAAGGATATGTTTGGAATATAGTTCCTGAATGTCAATTATGCTTCTCCCTCCCAGGCTTCTCGGCAGCATAGACGTCTCTATACAAGATTTTGGGTGATGCTTTTTATATTTTGTCATTGTGGTACGAATTAGTCTTTGAAGATTTTGAAGGTCAGTTGATCACTTAATAATACCGAGGCTGTACGTAAGAACAGAGATTGCATAGGTATTTATGGCTTTTACAAGGTTTTTCCTTGTGAGATGACTTTTCATCAGTTGATGTAGACGATTTTTGAATTCCATCTGAAGATAATTTTTAACAAGAGAATCTTTGTTTCTCACAGCTTGCATTATTCCCAGATACTTGTAAAGTTCACTATCTTTTAGTTAAGGTATTTGTAATTCATTAGATTCTCTTATATCAATTTTACCTTTTTCAATATGCAGAGTTCGACATTTATCTAAGCCCAGTTCCATGTGAATATCATTTGAGAATATTTCAACACTTTCTAGAAGACTTTGGAGGTTCTCATTTGAAGGAGCATATAGTTTTATATTATCCATGTAAAAGAGGTGGCTGAGAGAGCATTGTGTTTTTCTTTGGTATCTTATTGCAACTTCTTTATCATTATTTAACATGTTGCTTAACGGATTTAAAGCCATGCAAAACCAGAGTGCACTCAGTCACCCTGAAAGATTCTTCTTTTAATTGGGATGGTACCAATCACAATCTCTGAACTATCTTTCATCACGTGAATCTTGGTGTTCCAAGTTGTGATTCTGGTCTGAAGAAAGTTTCGGTTTTCCGGATTTATTTTATAAACATCAAGAATTTCAAGAATTTTTGGCCCTGAGGGTGGAATGCCGCTAAAAGTTTTCTTGTAGTATATACAGGCTATGTTAATGCTTTTGTTTTGTTTAATTTGCTTAAGAATTACTGAGTCAATTGTTAATTTTCTTTGCAGCTTCTTGCAAACTCGGTACATCCTTTTTATTCCTCTGCCATAATTTTGTTCTTGTGTAAATATTGGAAGATTTTAGAGTTGATAATTGCTGTGAGAAACTTGTAGATTGTTGGGAGTCATGTTATAGGGTGGTATTTGGAGGGGTCATTTGATAGTTGTCCTTTCGGAGTCAGATAGGTAATTCCTTTGGTGAAAATGGACGGTAAATTTGCGGGTTCTTTAATCGCATGTGAAAAGAGAGCAGCCAAAATGAAATGTGTAAACGTATATGTTTTCAGTCAGAAATTTGGAATTCCATAACATCTTGGAGCTTTCTAATTATGAGTTCTTGAGAGAGTTATTTGACATTTCCGGGTTTGTAGGCCGTGATCTAACCGAGACTTGTCCAAACATTTCGCCTGCAACTGTGGCAGGCATCCTCAGTGGCGTTGCTGGCGGGGGCGAAGTGTTCTACCTGGCAGCACCGCGTTGACTGACGTTCCCGCGACTCTGGGACCTGTATATATAGTGAAGGGCGAGGTTCGGGCGCTCGCGCCTGATTGGGTCGCATGAGTGGTTTCCTGTGCAGTTTACACATTTGGGGCTGGATTCGCATTGAGTGTTGTGGCATTCTTTGGCGCAAAATACACAGGCAGCAATGCCCGTGCAGCGTTGCGGGGTATGGCCGAACCTCTGACTCTCAAAGCAGCTGAGAGAGTTCGGCACATACTGCCGCACACGGAGATTGTAGAAACCACATGAGATCTCCGGAAGAGAGGGGCGGTGAAATGTGACGATCAGCATTGAGGTGGAGGGTGAGTCCACCTTTTTGAATCCGTCGTTCACCTTCCGTTGAATACTATGCACGTCAGTAAATCCCTCAGTCAGGAAAGTTTTCGGGTCTTCGGTTTCGGTAGCGAAATCGTCATGATTTACTACATCCTTACACAGATTTAATGTAGGGTGGGTCGAAACTTGAACCTGGAGGCCGATAATTTCCTTAACTTTCAAAACTGTGTCAATTTGATCGTCTGACTGACACTCGAAAAGAATGGTTCCAGTGCGTTGGCGAACGACTGTCTGAGAATTCCCCAAATTCTCTATGGCCAGGCAAGTTTTATTGAACTTACATTCTTCATTGTTATTCCTTCTTCGCTTCACGCCATTAAAAGAAAACGTGGTTTTGATGGCTTGTCGCTTACTTTGGAAAGAAGACGACGGGAGAGGTTGTTTGTAAATCCATGAGAAAGGATTCTAATTCATGCCCGAGGTCCCCCGCCCACCACAGTCCTACAAGGGGCCCTCCCGTTGGTGTGCCAAGGTTACTACGGGGACATAACAGGCAGGGTCATGGTTTATTCCCTGCCGCACACTCGCAGGGGGACACCATGGCACCCCCCACTCACCCTGGAGTTCAGTTATAGTCCGATCCATGGTGGAAATAACACCATGGTCCAATATTATATACTAGTCGCGCACTTTTGCTTGATACTCCACAGCGGGGGGGGGTGCGGGGAGAGGAGGTTTCTGTCTACGTCACAGCAGTGCAGTGCTGTCAACTTCAACGGCGGAAAACTGAGCGTAATAACACAATTATTAGACTGAGGTGATAGCGTGTCTTGGACTAGATAGCAATGACAAGTAACGAAGAAGGTAGGCAGCTCTGCAAACTGAGCCGTGACGTTCCGAGTGGAGCTGGCGTTTTCTACCGGGCCGTTCTGTGCCGGGCTGAGAGAGGACTAGGGGGCTCGGGTATCAAGAGAAAGTGTGAGCATAGTACCATTATTTCCACCATGGTCCGATCGATAGTGGGTTAGCTCCCGACTGTCTGTTGTAATAGGTGACATGCAATGAAAAGCAAGGTGAAAGAAATACCTGAGAGCCTTCTCTGCATCCCCCCTCAGTACGTAGACCGATTCACTTCGACAGATAAGTGTCATACAGTTTACACATCCTCGACGTTGGTTAGAGCGAGATATTTGTCTCATTTTATAGGCCAGTTTTGCAGTGTTAATGAAAAGATGAGATGTTTTTCTACGAACTGGTAAAGTTTGAATCAATTTCACCGTCTAGTGTTTTGTGAAATAAGTCCATGGAATAAGATGCATTACCAAAAAAGTCCATGACTTCCTAGAATGAATGTAGCCATGCATGGGCTATATAAATGCCCACGTGAGTCCGAAGGGAGCCATTCGCATGTTTTTGAGAGGGTCGGGTCGGTAAGTTCAACTCGGCAACATAGCGCACGAAGCACGCTTCATTCAAATCGAGTGACAAATTAGGCAATATAAATTTTTTATCTTGGGAAACATTGCCTATTAGCCAAGTTTCCCAGAAACGCTGAAATATGGTGGATAGAAAGAATCACTCCGCCCGGAAAGAAACAGAAATGTGTGTGTGTGTGTCTCTATATAAACATACACACACACACACACACACACACAATTCCATAATTCATGATGTTCAGATGTAACTGTGAATAGAATAATGGAAACAAAATATCTGACCACAGCTACTACTGATTGTCATTAAGTGATTTGCATACTCAGGGTAAATACGTATTTTAAATACATTTTGTATTTGAATAACTGCATTTTTGAGTTTTTGGACATGTATTTAAATAGTACATAAAATAGGTGTATTTAAAAAAGGAAATACTTCAAATACACGATAACGAGGATAGTTTCTTTTTGTTTGATTCTGCTAGTGAAGGAACCTCATTGAAACAAAATCAAAGCCCCTCTCAGCTATTAAATGTATTTAGCTATTCAAAACTCAATGTATTTTGAGTATGTATTTAAACACGAAATTTAAAGTATTTTGCCCAACCCTGAATATCTTGAATTAAAATGCACGGAAGTCAGTAAGGCTGTCTAAAAAATTAGGGCAACACACATGGTACAATTAATTTTTTTTTTTTTTGCTCATAAGATTGTGCCATTTGCCCTAGTGTTGCAACATTTCCTACTTGCAAAATAAAATACAACTTTTACCACTTGTATCATAAATAATTATTTTTTACATTCCATGTAGTATTAATATTATTTTGTTTGTAGTCATATGCCAGCTTTGTGACTTTCATGCCAGAGAAATTATGATTTTTTATTAGAAAATTATTCATATTTTCTATTCTATTGATTGTCATTATCAGAGCCCAGAAATTCAGGCATTTATTTTATTGAAAACAGGCAGGCAAATAGGCATTTTTTGTTTAAATAGGCATGATAAAGAGGTATTTATTCTGGTTAAAGTAAGGGGATAAAAACACAGGAAATATTGAAAAATCACCATTTAAACGTAATTATTGTTAAAAAATTAATAATGAAAATGATTCACATTTTCATTCTAACTCTAAAATTTACATTTGCACTTACGTCGAAGGAAACTTCCGTTTATTTGTAATCTTGGTAACACATGGCCATCCAGTATGAAGATGAATTTAATTTACTTATAATGCTGTCTCTACAAAATGCTACTGTAGACTCTCTTTTGAATCTTGAAATGATATCAGTGACAATGGAATTATAGTCTTCATTCTTTGCACTGGTGTAATCGGCAGAAGGGAAGAGAGAACAAGAAGGAACTGAGAAGGGTATCTCATGTACAGACAGCTCTGTCCTCAAAAGGGATTAGAGGCCACACACAAACATAGGTTGAGATTTCTCGTGAGCGAACAAGTCATCAAAAATCTTCACTAGTATCATCTTCCTTTCTCTTTTATATTCTTAACACAACTTGACACTGGAGCCTCCACATCCACAGAAAGACAATACATGACCATGCCTTAGTGTTGTCCAGGCTTTAGGGTATGTTTCCTTCTAGAAAGAGATTGGTGCCAGGAGGGAAAAAGGGAAAATAATGACGAAAAAGGCAGAAAAGGCACAAAGGCAAAATGTCAGAAAATCAGCATCAGAAGCTATAGTAGGCAAAAGGTAACATAAAAATCTACTAAAAAACTCCAGAAGTACAATTAAATGATTTCTATTGTTAAAAGTTATAAAATCGTAACAATAATAAAAAGGCATTTTGCCAAACTTCCGGGCAGTAGTCATTATGTTCAACTGTGTTAAATAGATAATAATATAGAATGGAATAACCTATGTAAAACACTTGAGAGTTGAATTAACCATTCAGGGTATATGTGAATACAACTGATATTGTAAGAGGAATTAAAGTTCAGTTTTGAGGTACTATTCACATTTAAATAGTAATTAGATTTTGATATTCTACAACATGACCTATTTCAGATAAATGAATGGTCAACGCTACCTTGACCAAGGCACCTCTTAATTGCCACTGACTCATCTGGGCTCCAAGAACTCAAAATCCATATACCGTTAGAATATTATTTTGAGAACGGTTACTAGTCAAAATGACCTGGGGAAGTTGATCACACAATGGGAAGGGCACGTAGATGTTGAGTGAGACAGTCTTATCTCATACAAAAATCCTTGAAATTAATCCCTTAAGTTGTCCCTCTTTCAAGGAAAATATACACGGAATATATTAGATCCATTCTTAAATGTGCCCACATTTTATGGGTCCTCTCTTTCAAGAATGATGTGAAACATATAAAAACATTCAAAGAAATGTTACAGAGATACCCACTGAACTCAGTCACCTCAGATATTCTGAGATGTGAAAAAAAATTTCCTTCCCATACTACAACAGAGAAGAAATAGGAATGACATTGTTGACACATGTGGGCTCCTGAAAGATGGGTAAAACATTCAGAACTAGAATGAGATCTTTAGGGTCCTCAATAATAGACTACTGGGAGATCATTAGAAGCTTTGGAAGGAGAATTTGAGAGAATATGGAGGCATTGCCTCAGCAGTAAAGTTGTCAACAGTTGGTACAGTCTCTCGCATAATTGTGTTTCAGCCAGGACAGTTGACTCCTTCAAGGAGAGAGGCTGGACTGTCCCAATGATGAGGATACCATTGTTCAATTGGAACGGCAGATCACCAATTGTTTTAAGGCAGGTGCGGGTCCACAGGGAGGAAAATGAGGGAAATTTCTCCACGTAAAATTTTTCAGTAACTATTAATTTTAACTTGTCATGAAAATTTCAAACTTTCAACAAGCAAAAATATTTTTGGATAATCATTAATATGAATAAAATCATATCGCAGCATGAGCTGAGTGAAGCCTGCAACGTTTTACAAAACCTATAATATGACCAATTTGACCAAAACATTTATTTATTTATTTATTTATTTATTTACGTCAAAAAACAGTTAAAAACTGCGTATGACGGGCTATGGGGAAAAGTGAATTGTGTGCACATTTTCAAAATTCTGTGATCCCTACACTAAATCATATACTACTTAAGTTTTGAATTTTGAAACGGAGAAAAAAAACAAAAAAACTCCCATGTAATAAAATCGATTTTCAAGGATAAATAAGCAATAAAGTTTGAATTTTGAAAGGGAGAAAAAAAACACATTTGGAACTACCCCTTCCAAAATTTGTCTCTGAATCCACCCCTGTTTAAGGTTGATATTAAATTTGAGTTTTGAGTGGAAGATGTGATTCACTTGCAGATTCTAACTTTATATGTGTAAATAAGCTTTGGCTGCCGCCATTAATAAATAAATAAACATGATTTCCTCTTTTACTTCAATTTCTTATTTTGATTTGCTCTCTTAGAATGTATATACATAGTATTAAATACATTTTTAAAAACACAAAATATGAAGGAGAGGAACATTTTTAATAATGTGCAATTTTATACCTAAAATATGGGTTGAACACCCAAATAACCTCAAAAATTTAATGTACACAATAAGAAAAAACATGAACATTGCACACATTTATATATGGACCAAATACTTAAAAATAGTTGTATTAGTTAACAGAGATTACTACAAATATTCATTAAAAATGATTCTGAACAAAAAAAATTAATAGAGCAACTTTCTGTCCACAAAATGTTATCCTCACAGAAGGATAAAATATGAAATGTAGAGTAAACTTTGAACAGATCTATGATATACTTCACTCAGAATTATATTTACAATAGTCTATCCACATATAACCATATTAAAATTACTTGCACATTTGATTTCTTGAGTTGATGCGTGAATTCAATTTCGTCCCACATGTACATTCCAGTCGTTTGGAATTAATTTTAACAATTAAAACCATGATTTTAATAAGGTCAATGAACACATGGAAGTATAATAACTGAAGGATAGGACAGTATATTAGAGAGCAAGTGAATAAAATAACCAGTGGTCCCTTTTCTAGTTACAAATTGTTTATAACCATTCATTTAATTTGTTAACAAATTTGAAATGCCTTAACTTCAGTATATTTCAAGATGGTTCATCATAGCTATTGTGATAAATAAAATAACAATATTGGAAGTAATTTTAATATGATTAGTTTTCTACGTAAAAAAAATGAATTTTTATGGTTTTCTTCTTTACATTTATCATATTAAAGAAGAAAATACAAAATTCACCAAGTCTTTCAAGGTTACAGCTATCATAGAAATCAAATACATCTAGATAACAATGTAGCCTGAGAGTTATTTTATTAAACAATAATACAAAACCCACTTACAAAAATATCACATTCTTCATAAAACTGCACAGTAAATATTTTGAAAATAACAAAAACTACAATATTACAAGGCAGTTGCCAGTACAATGAGATCACTAGAACAGTAATGTATGTTTCTTTAATTTCCAGCACACTGTATTTCATTTATTGTGATGTACGATGTTCTAGAGTTGGTCTCAATGCTAGACAACCTTCTACCCAAAAATTTGGTCGCTCCAACATGCTTTGCCATAATGTCATTTCTTTCCCTGTTGCATCCATCCAGTCTACACACTTTCCATAATGTTTACCTGAAAAAAAAACTTTTTAATAGCATGGTATTTTACATTTAATAAAAAGAACTGAAGAAAAATTGAAACAGAGACAAACAGAGAATAGAGGTAGCCCAAATGAGGCATGCGAGAGCAGTACTTCAAGTAACATGAAAAGACACAATAAGGAACAAAGTAATATGGAAAACCCTAAAAACAGAATTTGGGCACTAAAATAGAGAAATATCAGGCAAAATGGCAAGGATATATAAAAAGAATGAAACCAAGTAAACTTGCAAAGATGGCAATGAACTACAGACCAAGAGGAAATAGAGACCTCAACAGATCACAGAATCCGTGGGAGTACCAGGAACACCATAACTAGCATAGGGGAATTCTGGAAGCAAGGAACAGGCCATGGGACCTAAACCTTAATATGTTGATGTTGATAATGGTGGTACTGAATAAAAAAGGGAGAGGTAATTCAGAACATTTCACAGTAGTGGCATAGTGCTCAAACAAGTACTGTTAGTTCGATGAAGTGATATCAAATTCTTTGCCAATGGTGAAAGTATGTACATCATGAATTCCTGACTGCATCTTTCACAAGGAGTAGACAGTAAAAGGAAAAATTCAAATCACTACAGCTTGCCTAAAGTCATAAGTCATACAACCTGCCTATGATAGAAATTGGCCACCATAACTGGATGGTATGAAAATAAATAAGTGATGTACAAGAAAAGAAGCAGTATCAAGTTTTTTTTTTACCAGAATGATTGAAGTCTATTGTTGGTTCATAGATTCAATAATCATGTACTTACAATGTTAACATATTTTTGATCAGAAAACAATCATTAAGTGAGGTAATGAAAGAAGAACAAGGACAGTGAAGATGTCATAAAACCATGCAGTAACTGGAAAGACACTGCAAGTGATTGATCAGAATGGCCACAGAGAGTTGATGAGAGATGTCTTGAAATAATAAGAAAGATCATTTAAATTTAGAAGTGTTAATGCCATTTCCAGAGTTGAAGCTGGTTTGGTGACTCAACCAGTAAATATGAGCAATTATGTAATTTTACTGTGTATAATAAATGAGAAAGGAAATATGAATTCAATGCATACCTGTGCCTAAATTAAATCTTACTCCTCCAAGAAATTCATTGCTAGCTAGGCGATCATGATCCCACACAGTAAGCTCCAAACTTCTTTCTGATAACTCCTGAAGGCTAACATCTTCATAAACAAAAGAATGATTCCAGACAGGACTGCAAGTTCTGCGAAGTACTGGTGTCTTCTGTTTTGAACTTCGGCCTTTATCTGGTAATAGGTAGCTGCAAATAAACATTTCACGTATGAGAAAAATAAACTACACAGAGTGTTTTTTTATATTTTTAAAGTCTTATATATAATATACAGAAGCAGTGAAAATCAAATAGAGAGAAAGAAAGGAGAGAGAGGGAGAGAAACAGAAAGAGAGAGAGAAGAGAGGAGAGTGGAGGAACATTAAATGAAATAAGACACAAAAAGAAGGGAGAGAGAGAGAGAGAGAGAGAGAGAGAGAGAGAGAGAGAGAAGAGGGGAGAGTGGAAGAACAATAAATGAAATAGAGAGAGAAAGAGACAAAGAAAGAGGAGAGGGGGAGAGGGAGAGGGGAAGAGAGAGGGAGAGAGAGAAGAGGGGGGAGTGGAGGAACAATAAACAAAATAAAAAAATAAACATTATAAATTGCATTCATACCTTTTACAGAACGGATCAGAAGAACCATTTGCTTTCACAGCAACTAAATTTTTGGCTTCTTTAACTAATACATGTAGAGCCCCTCTGGATCGTTTACCTTTCTTCATTACAGTTACATCAGGTGGAACAAATTTAAGACCTATGATAACGTCCCCTTTATAACTTAGCACATCATCAAATGGTTCAGTCTGCAAAATAAGATGTACAAATGAAAAAATACTCCACAATTTATAAATTCATACATTACTATTGTGAACTGAATTAAACACATTTTACATTAAATAACAATTCCATTGCTTAAATAAAATGCTTTAATTGCTTAAATAAAACTTACTCTTTCTTGCAGAGGGTACCAATGGGGAGTTGGATCATCAAATACTTTATTTTCAAGGGACATCATAACTTCTCCAAGGAAATCATTTCGGCCAAACATGTCAGAATGCCACACAGTTAACCACAATGTCCTTGTCTCCAGTCCATGGAGAGTCATGTGGAACTGAAAATAAATAGTTAGAAATGAAAATGGAAGATTGAGGGCTACAATTACAACTATTATAGTAAAAATTGTTGTTGTGAGGAAAAAATTGCTTTTTTTCATGAGCTGCATATGGTATTTTTACTACAATCACAATATTTTTGTGAGAAACATAAAAAAAATAATAAGTAATGGATACAAAATCATTCATAATATTTATGTACCTATATCTTGTTGTAGAAATACAATAAACAATTTCTTATTTAATGATGGACATGGAACAACAAAAGTTTATAGATGTTACTATACTAAAAAAGCAATTTTAATAGCTGAAAAAGTTAGGTTTATTAAATGCCATTTATATAAAACTTCAAGATTGGTATACAGTTACAGAGGCTTTAAATTACATTTGGCATTTTAGCAAACAAGTTCAGGGATATAAATATACCACAATGGTATGATAATATTGTATAGTAATAGCATGTATTTTAGTAAGTGAAAATACCAACAGAACTACCCCTCTCCCCCACATGCATTCACACAAGCACCGTCTCCCTCTCTCTCAAATATATCTTATTTTTATTAATATTATATTCAATCACTCTATATAAATAACTGAAGCTCTGTGCCAAGATTTCACTATTATAGAACATAAACAATATACCATGAATCAATGTTCCATTCTATGTCAAACACAATTCCAGTAATTTCATGACTTTCAGAAATTCTTCATCAATATAATAACACTTTATATGAAAATTATTATATTCTACAATACCTTCAGTGTTTCATCGAAGACAGGATTCAAGGTATGCTTCTTTACTTTAGTTTTTCGCTTTCCACTTTTTGATTTATCAGGTAGTAAGTACACCTTTACATATCTGAAAATTAAACGGAAGAATTGTTAAATGCAGACATTATTGAAAAATATATTCTTAAGTTCAAATATAATTGAATTGCAAGGCGAAAGTACATACGGATCAGAACGGTTTCTCTTAACATCAACAGGGGCTAGATCACGACACTGCTTTACATGAATTTCTAAAGCACCAGCTTTATAATTATATTGCAATGCAAACTCAACTTCTCCCCTCACAGCTACTGTGCCGTATCTTCCTTCTCCAGCACCAGAATAAACACTAGCAAGAGAATCACTGCGTGGCTGCAAATGAAAGAGATTTGAAACAAATTCTATTAATATTTCATTACATGAAGACTGAACTTTCATATACACAACAAATGTGATTTATTAGGTAGTTGCAAATGAAAATTACTTACTATTACTAATAACTTTACAATTAATTTCAATTTAAGTACCACAATTACAGTAGATATTAACATTCATTGATGTGACAGAAATAACACACAGAAAGGAACTATATTGCAGGAATTGGGGATTGAAAAAATAAAAATAAACACTTTTAGAAAGGAAAAATGGAGTGAGAATCACAATACTCACTCCCAAGGATGACAAACTGCTACGCTGTTGATGGATTCCCACGTATCTGTCAATGTCATCTTCAGGAGGCCAGTCAACAGATGAAATAACACTTGCTGGTTTAATGGGAATTGCATCTCCTACCACTGGAGATGGAGTTGAACTGGAGTCAGGACTCTGAAGGACTGCCAAAGCTGAGATTTGTTCTTCAGACACACTACTGTCATCTGAAACAAATTGAAATATGCAAATAAGAAATTTGTGCTTCTATTCCTTGGTTGAAAAGAAAAAACGAAATCCCAAATAATCTGATATGCAAACTTTCATTGATATACCTCAGGAATACATAATTACATGATTTTCTGATGAAAGTAGTGAAGCATTTACATTAATATGCCTTGGGGATAATAGACATTTCAATTTCTTACAATGCAATTACTAAGGATCATGAATAATACACCATGTTAATTTCTACTATTCTTAACCTGACTTATGAGAGTAAAACTACTTAGAATTAGTCATTTTTAAATGTCATAAAGATTTATTCAACAGAGGGCAGAAATAATTAAGATCCCCTAAAAAATCATTTTAATATTTAACTTATAACCAGGGACAGGATGTTTATGACATAATAATGTTATAAATACGCAAGAATTTGTATACTTTTTGTTACCAGAGCCCAGCAATAAGTTTTTCTTTCTCCTTAAGAAGAGAAAGTTATGTAATGTAGGATGCGGGGAAAAGGGCGAATTTTCGGCGGAAAAAATTACAGGGCCCTGGTAACAAAAAGTATATAAATCTAGTTGCTAAAATAAAACATGTTTAGTTTCATTTTCCATCTGGAAGACGCCGCTAGGATATAGTCCATTCAGCCTACTTAAATGCGGCTCTGAAAAGTGCACGGGTTCATTGTTGCACTTATCCTGAGCCTCGATGTCTCATGTACCAAACCAACACTTGTTCCGTGTACCAAACTCCTCCAGGGCATCGGAGGGAGCAGGGAGAGGGGAAGGTCGCTGAAGTGGTAACACGCGATTTCTAAAGGCGGACCAGCAAAACCAGCGAGTATCATCCAGGTACGGTTAATCGTTCCCAGGGCAGCGGAGGGGGCAGGGGGAAGGGAAGGCCGCTGAAGGGAGAACACGCAATTTGCAAAGGAGGACGAGCAAAACCAGCGAACATCATCCAGATCGGTTTTAACCTCACTCGGGCATCGGAGGGGAAGGCCGCTGAAGGGGAAACGCGATTTGCAACGGCGGACATGCAAAACTAACGAGCATCCTCCACATACGGTTAAACGAGACGCACAATCACGTATGCCTAGCGCGCGAGTTGTAAAGCGTTGAGAAGACCCACCCGGTCTGCAGCCCCCCAATCACCACCCTGCAGCGCGCTTGCCTTCAGCTGGTCGATCACTCTATATTCGCAAGGTACCTTTTATATCATGATCTGAGGCCTTCATGCGGGTCTAGTCTACCAAGTGCTCAAGTCCTCGCTAATGGAATACGCTCACATCGTGCATAGTTATCTCTGGGATTCCACGATCCCTGGGGATATCTCGAATCTAGAGAAGTACGACCGGCTTAAAGAGCTGAAGAATGCCTGAATGAGGATACGAATTTCGAAACAATTCTTTGGTAAATCCCGAGTTGAGGGTGGCACGGTTCCTTTGATTCACTGATTCGGTTCATTAGAAGAGAATCGACTCCATGAACTGAATCCTTGTTTATACGTAGTAGTCGCGTGTAGTTAAGTTCATGATGTTACAGCAATAGTTATAATTATTTAAAATAAAGGTAGATCGGGAGAATAGCGAGTTTCCGTTTCCGCGGCAACGTCGGCGCCGCACCCAGACGCGCTCCCAACCTCGCGTTCCCTCGGGCCATGGGGGGCGCGCGGGCACACACATCCTCGACGCGATGACCAAACGCGCAGCGGGCCGATGATGGCGTACTGCTCCATCAACGCCGCCGACGAGGATGAGGGCGACGAGGAGGAAGACGAGAGCGCCAAGGAGGGCGCGCTCGTGGAGGCCGAGACGCAGGAGATCATTCGGGCCCTTCGCCACGTGGTAGCGCGCGACCCGCTCGCAGCCGAACTGCACCTCTCGCTCTTCGCCAGCGCCGTGTTCAGCCGCAGGTACTAATAGCCACGCGGGGCTGTACGGTGGGCTCATTGGTGGGTCAAAGTTTCAGGGTACAGGACAAACATTCGTTCGATCCGAGTAACATGAAGTGAAAGAATTGGGTTGATCCCGGGTTTAGGGTGCCACGGTTCCTTTGGTTCCTTTTATGATTCATTATTTCTGGCGATTCCTATGTTTATAGTTGCGCGGTTCACTATAACAACTGAATTATTTATGTTCAATGTTAAATGAGAAGAAGTCACCTGATAATTTGTTGGCGTGGAATTGTGTGTATTTTCGCACTTCAAGTCGTCTTCAAATAGGTTTGTGTGTCTACTGAGAGGGAAGGTATGAATTTTCTTAAAAGTGAGTGTTCCCTTTAAAATAAATTCTCTTAAAAGTGAGGGAGGTATATAATACAGCGTGAGCGCCGGAGCGACAGCGGAGGCGCGAACCAGGTCTCGAGAGCGAGGACCGGAAGGCCCTCGCGAACGTAGCACGTTGGATCCGTCGGGTAGCGACGTGCGGTAGCACGTCGCGGACCACTTGGTGAAAAAATGCGTTGGTTAAAGAATTGCGTAGGTTATAAAATAAAATTTGTAGCGTGAAAAATACGAATAATCAGTTCACTTAATGAGAGTACGTTGCTACGGAGATTTATACGTACAGAGGGCTTTGGAGCAGGGGGGTAGCTATTCTCCCGATCTACCTTTATTTTAAATAATTATAACTATTGCTGTAACATCATGAACTTAACTACACGCGACTACTACGTATAAACAAGGATTCAGTTCATGGAGTCGATTCTCTTCTAATGAACCGAATCAGTGAATCAAAGGAACCGTGCCACCCTCAACTCGGGATTTACCAAAGAATTGTTTCGAAATTCGTATCCTCATTCAGGCATTCTTCAGCTCTTTAAGCCGGTCGTACTTCTCTAGATTCGAGATATCCCCAGGGATCGTGGAATCCCAGAGATAACTATGCACGATGTGAGCGTATTCCATTAGCGAGGACTTGGGCACTTGGTAGACTAGACCCGCATGAAGGCCTAGGTTTATGATATAAAAGGTATCTTGCGAATATAGAGTGTTAGTTGCACTGTTGGGCACGCGAAGTCTGTATTCTTCTCGTTGCAGAAGAAGAATAAGAAAGCGTTCTCGAAGAAGAAAGCATCAAGTGCTCTAAACATCATGTGGCTCTTGGCTGCTTAAGAACTTAAGCAATGAAATTCTGGAAACTTCAATTTCTCCTTCAAATTTAATTTATTTTTATCTTTTTGCTAACGCAGTACGACAGACAATGTTTCGGAGACTTGCAAATTAACAATTAACATAAATGACTTAAACGTCGTTTTGAAACATTTTCTTGTAATTCTAACTTTGCCTTAACTCAAGAACCATCCAACCACAAAGCAGGAGATCAAGAGAAATTAACCCTGATGGCAATTCTTACTAAATATCGTATTTTCTTGAATATAAGCCCTCTCTCCGTTCACAAATTGGCAACAAAACGGTAGGGGGCTTATACGGAACAATCTCGAAATGAAGTGAAACTCGATTTTTCAAACAATGTTACAAATACATAGACATTTTTATTTCCCACATTCCACCTGTAGTTTTCTTAGAACCTATTGATAACGAAAATTGCTGGAAATTTTAGCAGTTTTAAGCAAAATGTTTGCAATGAATAACATAGAATTAATTAAATTCGAAAGTATTCCAAAATTTTTCATTTAAAAAGGCTTACATGTGAGGTATGCCTGTATTCCACTGATTGATGATTCCGAGCGTGTAATTTGTCCCGTTAGTGTAATGCATTTTTTATCGTGTTGGGTGGCGAGGCCCCCCCGCTGCACGGTGTGACCAGATGGCGAAAACGTGGCCAAAACCTCAAAAATTAAAATTTATTTTGGGGCTTTCCGACCATTCCACTTGAAAGAGGAATGTTTTGCACATCTGTTGCGAAAGTATTAAGGATAATCCCTGTACCTACGACAGTGGAAGTTCGAAGTTGGAGTACACGGTCAGTGCTCTTCTAGCGTCAGAGGCGATAGTAAGCTGTGCTTTCCAATAGTTATAAAAACGTGCTACAAAAGTATTTTTACTGTGTTTTGCAATTATGAATGTCCCTGTTGGTGGTAAGTAACACAAAAATTATGTTAATTTACTATATATTACGATTATTTATATTCGACGCAATGTGATATAAAATCTAACTAGCCTAAAAGTAATATATAACGCCATATAACACCTGCAAATTTTAATGACAATTTAGCTTGTATATTAATCATTCACTTAAAAGAAAATTTGGCTGAGTCTCGCTGCAGATTCGTATTTTATGAAATATTTTCTATCACAGTGTATATCTCGTAGCGGCAACCAGCATTACTGAGCGGGGACTTAAAACTAACAATCATTCCATTCTCAAGTTCTGTACCGGCAAATATTGTGAATTGCTTGTGATTATGAATATTAGTCATTAGAATATTACATTACCTCTGAAGTTAATAAGGTATGGCCGAGTATAAACGCATATTCAAGTTTTATAAACTATTGTTTTTCTGAGCACACGCATCTCTGCGACACGCTGCATTAGATAAATTAAGTGATTCGTTCAAAGAATTCAGTGAAAGAAAAGTTTATAATAAATCATTTAAATTGCATTCAGCTATAAGATTACTTGATCATCTTTCTAAAAATGCATTTATCGCGCGGATGCTGCCAAATAAGGTTTACTGAATAGTTAGTAAAGAATGAATGCGTCGTGGCACTGGGAAAATAATTTCGCATGGAATGTTATCAGTTCATCGAAATATGTTTGTATAGATAATTAACTAATTCTTCCGAATACTCGTGAATTAATAAACGAGATTTTCTTTCTGTGATCGTATAGAATGTTTCAATTTTCCTTGAAGGTACCCCGCGGTAGCCTGATTAGTAAAATTAATCGAAAATTTAGTTCACGATTTTTTTCAAATATAATGAGTGCGCATAAAGATTTAAAACTTTATTCGTCGAATAGAGTAAGTTATGATTGAAGCAAACACTTATTGCAAATTTCTGCAGTTTTAGGTTTTATGACTAATTTCTTATGTGCGTGTGCAACTCGCCGCGGAACTGTGCCATAGTGAAATATATGAAGAGCTCTGTTCAAAGCATTTTTTACAAATAAGAAATGCGTATAACGATTTATAACTCATATAAACGAATAGAGTAATTCAATAAGGTATAAATAAAGGAAACCTATATTGCAAATATCTGCGGTTAGAGGTTTTATGACTAATTTCTTACGTGCGTGTGCATCTCGACGCGGAACAGAGTCATAGTGAAATATACGAATAGTTCATGGGGTTTTGTACTAATAAGAAATGCGTATAACGATTTATAACTCGTATAAACAAATAGAGTAATTCAATAAGTTATAAATAAAGTAAACACGTATTGCAAATATTTGCGGTTAGAGGTTTTATGACTAATTTTTAATGTGCGTGTGCATCTCGAACCGGAACAGTGTCATAGTGAAATATACGAATAGTTCATGGGGTTTTGTACTAATAAGAAATGCGTATAACGATTTATAACTCATATAAAAGAATAGAGTAATTCAATAAATTATAAATAAAGTAAACGCGTATAGCAAATATCTGCGGTTTGAGGTTTTATGATTAATTTCTTATATTTTGTATATGTTGTTTCTTATGTGTGTCTTAATTACATTTTCGGTCGCCATATTGGATCCGCCATATTGTTTTGTGTAATTTTGATATCAGAT